>PPHD01020707.1:2064-13542 GCA_002909625.1 Bambusicola thoracicus | reverse complement strand
ATCTACTGTGTAGAGTTACCTTTTTAAAGGATAACCACCTATAGCATATGATCTCAGTTGTCTTTGTAATGGAATCTGCTTATTTACTAGGAGGCTATGGCAAATAGTCACTCATCAGTCGTTGCTATATATTCTAATTGTTTTGAGCAGACACTGAGTGATAGCCTAGTCTGTATGCTCTGTTTATTGGACATAATTTGAAGCTTTTCTTTCTTTTCCCTGTAACAGTGATCTCCAATTTTGTTAACAGTTCATTTTTATAACCAGATGGTTTTCTTGTGGGGGTGATCACTGGGGACGTGTTCATCTGGTTGAAGATGACTAGTTATTGCTCATTTGGAAACCAGAGTGGTTAGTTTTTTCTTCTGGCCATCCCTGACAAGAAGTTTTTCCTTCTTAGAACCCTACATGTGTTCCAAAGACTAGGGGCTAGGGCAGCAATGTCGGTGAGAGTCTTTGGAGCATGGGCTTTGACCTCAGGGGTCTGATTGATGACCATGACTGAAGTACAAGCTATGTGCAACTTTGAAACAGCTGCCAGTAGGGCTCCAGCTCTGCTTGAGTAGCCTGTGGGTATCTGAAATGGCTGTTAATACATGGAGGAATTGCTCATCTACTCTGAATGGCTTTTACCCTGTGTCCACACAAAAAAACTGGGGTCTCTGTTCTCCTCCTGCACTGAGCCTGGCTCAACAGTGCAGAGATGTTGTTGCTTACTAGGTCAGCCTTTATGGGAGTTTTATATGAATTATGGAATACTTTTGTGAGGCCACAACTGTGATTACAGGTTTAATGATGCTTTAAACAAACAAAAATGTAATGACTTTCATCAGTGTAAAACAGGAGCTTCCTGCAGGGAAACACCAATAAATGTGACTTCGCGGCAGGGGTACAGACCTGGCTGGCAGCCAGCAGTAATCGGCACACCACATAGACCTTGTGTGTTAACTTAATTATAGCACAGTGTAAGCAGCAGTCAGACAGTTTGCTGTGAGGAATCACTGTCAGCGTGGCACAGAGTCCATGCGTTTAAAAGTTACCCATCTGATCCATGGCTTTAGGTAGTAAGGATATGGAATTTCCACAGCCAGTTTAGACTTGGGCTGTGACTCGCAGCAATCTGAATCTTTTACCTTTGTTAGAAACCCATCTGGTGGGCACGAGAGCTTTTGCATGATACTTGAGGCTCTCTAACCTATCCTATACAATCTCTGAGCAGGTTCTGTCACACATGACAGTCTGTAGTTGCAATAGGGTAGAATATTTTTCTAGGGAATACACTGTCAAACAAAGGAGACTTTTTTTTTTACTTAAGAACAATAAGGTACTGAACTCATCCCAGCACCTACTTGCTGGTAGTCACAGGGTAAGATACTGAGCAAGGAGAGATATGGATGGAGCAACAATCTTTGTTTGTATAGAAAAGTATTTTACAACACTGGAGAGCAGTCCCATGAGCGTAGGAGACTCTATTAAAGCCAAACCCTGAGCTGTTTCTTTAGTGGCCTTCAAGAGAACAAGGTGAAACAAGCCAGCAGCTTACTCAACAGTGGCTCAGTGCTTCAAGTGTATATACAGTCTTCCAGTGTGCTGTGTGTCTTTGATCAGACAACAGATATCATGACAACAAATGCTTCTTATTTCAAGTCCTTGGGACACAGTATTTCCTAGGTTGCTAGGAGAAAGAGAAGGACCAACCTGGTGTTTTCAAAGCTTGGAAGATTGTCTTTGAGTGAAGCTTAAAATAGGAACTCAATGAATTAGTATGACAGGTAAATACCCTAGGTTTTATTTTGCTGCTATTTAGATGATACTAGTTTGGCCTAGGCCTATGACGTGTTCCATTAAGTTTAATTTTTCTACTGATCATTCCAGAAGGGAGGCTTAGATAGGAAACATGGTTTGAAATTCTCCGGTTTGTGTTCTGTGTATATATATTTGTATTCTGCTGTGAGTGTTGGATCTTGTGATCCAATATTTATAAAGATGTAGGTTTTACTGGAATAGATATGAAGATAATCAAACTCAATCCATTTCCCTGTTCCCTAAGTTTAGGAATCCCACCATAATGGACCACATAACCCATATACTTCTCTGAGGTTAGTGTTATATTCTCTGTTACGTGATTGGAGAGGTAGAGACTTAAAGCAACTGCATATCTTGCAGAAAGGCACATAATCTCTTTGCAAAGTTCAGAGTGCAGCTCATAATCTCCTGACCGCAGTGCACCAGCCTTGTGCTTGAACAGAGACCTTCAGCTTGAGAAGTTCTTTCAAATAAAATAACAAATGAAATGCATGAGTGCTGATGCACATTTACTGTTCTGTGAGTCTAGTGCCTTCTGGAAAGGAAGGTGGCCAGGAAATTGTCAGACTGCTTTGGGACCTGTGTTTCCAGAAATACCTGGATGGTGATGGAGTTCAGGGCTGTGTAGTGAAGCAGGCAATTCCTGAGGGTGTCTTTTTGTACTGACACAGCTCTACAATCTTCCAGTTGTAGAGCTAGCTCAGAGATCTCTGCGTCACAGTCCCAGTAGTTAGTGTATTTATAGTTAAAATCACTTATTGCCAAGTGTACTCAAGCTCCTAAATATCAAAAATATTTTTAGGAGCAGTTGGTTTCCTGTCTGCAGAAAGATGACGTGGCTCATTCCTTTGTCTGCACTTTCTGCTTATGCAGCAAGGAGCAGACATATAGTTAGAAATCTTGGATCCTTACTTCACTTGAAATCTCAACTATTTCCAGTACTATTTCAGCTCCAAAAGAAGATAACTTACAATTTCATTTAATGCTTTCATTCTCCTTCTTGAATAATTCCACCAATGACCCTTGTTAAGATCATGGATGTGTTCACCTCCCTAGAGAAAGTGTGCAAGCTTGCTCTCAGATATTTGCCTCATCTCTATACTGTCTGGAGAGCTGTCAAGCTCACAAACGTAGGCCATAGTCCCTAATTATTCTTGTAAAAGACATAGTAATACCTGCTTCTGCCTCTCACAGTTTACCTGCAGCACCTCATATTGGCAAAATATGTTCTGATGTTTTTTTCCTAGGGATTTGTGTCCTGTATGGAACGGTACCGAAGAACTGGGCAGGAGCTGTATGCCTCTTTGTACAGGAATCACATACAGGTAAACAGCAATATTTTTCATGTTCCTCCTCACCTTCTCCCCAGGAATACATATTTAGATTTATGCCAGGCTTAGTGGGAGTACTATATACTTCTAAGACTTTCAGACTTAGCTTTCACTGAGCATAGTTGTTGCTGTTAGACGTGAACATTGGCCAGGAAAAAAAAAGTGTATCTTGCAGTGCTGCTCTCCTGGCTTGGTGTTTTTGAGCTGCCAATGTAATGGAAACAGCTGTTCTTAATGAGACTGAAGTTTGCTACATTCTTATTTGTTGCTGTATCTGACTAGTAGCATTTCTTATAGTACTTTTTAAGTGATTGGTCCTGAATTGGTGGGTCTGCAGCAGTCACAGTGATCCCATTCAGCAGATCAGTTCCTCTGAATCTGACGTGGTGCTGTTACTGCATGGGAGGAAGGAAGCAATGACACACAGTGGTTCTGTCCTACAGACGCTGCAGTGTGGTTACAGCAAAGCAGCTAAGGACTGGATGGTACTTGAGGAGCAACTCTTCCACAGACGGGGCCCATGGGGAGTTGACTCACAGTCTTTAGAGCCACGATGGATTCTTGATCGTTACGAAGGGCCTTCACGAATGAGGAGAAGGATTCAGCAGGCAAGCAACCGAGCGACAGTGATGCGAATGAAGAGTGAGGTAGAAAGCTTTTATAGGAAGTGCATAAATTCTGTAGTAGTTGATGGTGAATTTATATTCCCCTCTTTCCTCTGATTCTCATCAGCTGATTTACCAATTTGCTCTGCTGTGCATATGGAATCCAATGAGCTGATCTTCTTTCAGGAGGCAGTAACAACAATTAAAGTGTATTTAGCAGCCACAGAATGATTTTCCATCTTTTCTCATGCAAAATATTCCCAGACAAGTGAGAGTATAACCCAGAAATTTTTTTTTGCTTGCTATATCCCGAAGGTACAGTATTTTGGAATGCATCCAGCAGTGTCTCATGCGTACTAGGGCTGGTAAAATTGGTGGACAATTAAAAAAAAAATTATGGAGTTAGAATGGTTTGAACTAAGCACTGAACTGTACCTGTGGGGCATTTAGTACTGTCTGTCTCCATAGTGTCTAAGTGCCAAATTCTATCAATCAGAAGATGAAGCAATTGAAATGTCAAGAGGTTCCCATCTTCAAGGCATTTTCAGCTTTTATGTGAAGTTCTGGCAGTCTTGCAGACTGGACTGCATCATTTTATTCTATAAAAGGCCTTGTGGAGGGTCATCTTTGAAAAGGTGATAGACTTTTCCTTAATTGTTGACATTTATTCTTACATCTAATTCTTCCTTAAGGTTCTTCAAAATGTATTTATTTGAGTTTCCAAGGCACTTATTTGCAACATGATTCTAAATCTGTGTTTTGCTCAGCAACAAGGTTTAGAGTTTTGTTTACCTAACAGCATATTAGTGTCGTCATATCTAGTCTCTTTTCAGGTTCTCGTAGCAAACAGAAGTGAAACAACCCCTACTGCTGAAGTGGATTCAGGTAACCATTTAGGGCTAAATTACGTTGTGGTATAGTGGGTAGTCACAAAGAGAGCTGGAGATGGAGGATGGAGCTCCAAGTTAGAATTTAGTCTTGGGAAAAATAGTGTTCTGGGCTAAAAAGCACTGGTACCATTTTTATTGGCAGTATATAAATATTTCTTTATGTTGCCACCAGAAAGGTCTGAAAGCAAAAATGCTAAATAGAAATGAAAGATTTTTTTTGCTTTCCTGTACATCTGAAAAGTTCCTAATGGCTTAACCTCAGGAGGAAAAGTGTGTAGCCTTTCCCCCGATTTTGTAGATACTTCAATTCTACCAAAATAGTCTTTAAAACCAGGTGATAAATGGCTTAGGGAAGTGGTAAAAGAAATGTGACTTTTCAAAAATGTGGACAAAATGATGGAGAAATTGCCAAAAAAAAAAAAAAAGCTTCTAAAGTTGTTTTTCAGTGTCCAAAATGGAACCAGATTTTTCGAAATATGATGGTTGTCAACATATTTCATTTTTTCAGGACAGGTTTTCTGTTACGTGAGACAACAAATAACAAAAAAAAAAAAAAAAGGAATAATGGAATGAAAAGTGAAATACGGTACAGAAGCTGATAATTTTTCAGAGGTGGGGGAAATGGAGGAAGAACTCTGAGTTCAGAAATGTCAGCTCAGTCTTAAGGCTGTGGATTTCAGCCATTGCTATAGCTGCTCCAAGTCAAGCTTCTTGTGTACACACTGAGTATAGGGGGTATTGTAAAATTTTGGATCTTGTTATTGTTGAATCTTATTGTTGAATAATGTTTGAATCTTCAGTAATTACAGGGATTTCCTCTGAATCAGGACGAATGCAGACCTGGTTTTAGTTGAAATATGTATCGTACTTTAGCAGTCACACACTTCTTGACTGTTTTTGTTTTCTTTTGGCAGATAAATACTGCAATTTCCCAAGGTAGAACAGATTGGGCAAATGTCTAAATTGCCAGTGCTTTTGCTGTCATCCGACTGCCACTAAAACTGCAATCTCTTTCTTACTGATATAGGAGAGCTGATGTTAAATGGAGCAGAAAAGGAGAAGGATGAGAAAGGATTGGACTGTAACCAGCTAACATTCTTCCCTGCTCTACATGAAAGCTTCCATTCAGAAGACTTCTTGGAACTGTGTGTGGAGAGACAAGTTATATTGCAGGAGTTTGCAGAGAATGAAAAGGTAGTAAAGAGCTAGAAAATTTTCTGAGTTGGCGTTACAGAGGGTGAATTGGATGTGAAGGCCTACCTATTCCTTTCAGTTTTTGGTTCAGGTGAATTCAGTCTACACTAGAGTAAACATCAATATATGTTAATTTAAAGCACTTGCAGTTTCCCAGCCACTGTACAAAACTCCTATATAGACCTATTCTTGAAGAGCTTTTAACACTAATTCTGTGAAGTAAACAAAGATTTCAGGCATGTGACGAAAGTATTCTGGTACCTGGGAGAAAATATTGTGTGAATTTGTCTGAGATGTAGTAAACTGTGCAAACCTGAGATTTCTGTCCTGCTTCGCTATCTTTACTCAAGCCCAGAGCAGTGTCTGGATCCAATCTGTCATCTCTGGAAAGATATGCCACTTTTGTATAGTTGCTAGTTTAGTAATGTTTATAATCACTTCCTGCTGAATACTAGTAAATGTTTTCTTTGTCCCTTCACACACCTTTTTCTTCTACACATTCCCTTGAATACCGGACAGATTCTACCCCCTGAGGCCGTAGAGACCTGGCAACCTGCCCTCCACTTTTGGCATAGTCCCCACAATGGTGTCTTCAGGCCAAATCCCTGATGTTGAATATACACTGCACAAAGCTGTTTTCCCCAGAATTGTGAGAAATTTTGCAATGAGGAGCAGAGCTGACCTCATTCTCTCATCTTCTACAGTGTACCTCCTACTTCCAGTGGCAAGTTGGCTCAGGTGCTAGCATCCCATAGTGGGAGCTGGGGGTTTGACTCGATCACTTTAGACTCAGCTGTTATAGCGCTATGTGATGCTTGCACCTAGATATAGAAATAGTTATTTTTGTCTCAGTATCATAGCTGAATTTTTGTGGCATTCTGCCAGGGGTCATATTGGTGCTCTCCAGTGTGATGGCTTCCCTATGTTATTAAATCTGTTTGTACATTGTCTGTCTATACAACATAATTCATTCGCCTGCTCCTCTTCCCTGCCCCCACGTACCTCTCCTGAACAGAAAGAGACAGGCAGGAAAATGTGAAGCATGTTTTCCGTGTGCTGATCTCATTTTGCGCCTTTAGGCTGTCTGTCTCTTCTCCATGTAACTCCACAGGAAGCTGTCAGAAACGCTAGGCATGTTTTTTCCAGCAGCAGTCACTGTGTTGCTGAGCTGACAGAAGTATTAAAAAAAGCAGCGGGGGGTGACATTAACTGTCCTGCGCTCACTTAGTGCACTGCAGTCCTGCCTTGTAAATGGCTGCCTCGTGAGCTGTTTGCACTTTAACCAGGCAACTGGAACCATCTTACCTACTGCACTGCACAGAGTGCACATTGTGATGCCTTGGAAGCTGCTAGATTAATTTCTGCAGCACAGGGATAGCTCTAGTCTAGATATTGTCCATTGCTTTGTACTGTCATCCAGTGATGTTTGCTGTTTTTTGTATTGCAGTTAAACAGACGCATTCAGTACATATTCAGATGCGAGGTGGCTTTTTGCAAAAATCAGGAGATCCAATGCTGTTGATATTGTTGGCTCAGTTTATCAGCAAGTCAGGAGCATATGAGTGGGGTGTTATGCTAATATTGACTAGTCACTTGTTTAGACAAATTGACTGCTCCCATACATCATGTTTGAACACCACTAAATCAATGTGAAGTTCAGCCTTTAGACAAGTCCTTTTTAAAAAAAAATGCACTGAAGTAACCATAGTGGAACATACTTCCCAGATTTTGAAGTCAAGCCCTCTGATTTAGGAAATTCCAGAAATCAACAAATAAATACCAGATCTGTGCAACTGTAGCCTTTCACGACACAATCATTTACTAGCTTGCCATTAGACCCCCTTCTGTTCTGCCAGTACATAGGATTGAAGGTATGTATATACAAATCCATACCTTGAAAGTAGTTTGTTTAGTTGTATTGACTGTAAGTTTTGCCTCTTCCAGACAGAGACCTTGTAACACACGTTGTTGCACTTTCGGTGTTCTACAGTTAGTGTGATCTCCTATAGCCTCTAGGCATTTTCCTTTCACAGTGGTAACTTGTCACAAGAATTTCCAGTTTTAAGGCTATGTGCAGTTCTTTTCCTGTTTCTTTTATGTACTCTGCACCAGTTTCCCCAAGATCTGAACACCTTTCAGTGGTCTGTTAGTGCCAGATCCAAAAGCCATATTTGAGGCGCTGGTGAAACTAGAGATGCAGGGTGTCGTTGTATTTGGCTTAGTGGTGGTACAAAAAGAAACAAGTGTCTGGTAAGGAAGACTTGTACATGTCTGTAGCTTGCCCCTCCCTAAGTCTAGGCTCATAGAATGGAGGTTCAGGGCAGTTGTTGGCAGATAAGGAGAATGGCTGGTAGTGCGCTGAGGTATTTTGATGCTTCAACTCCTTCCTTCCAAATAGTCCCAGCAGGGACCACTTGTGAAAGCTAGGCCAAAGGACAGCTCTTGGTGGGCTTAGGAGAAATGCACCATAGCAGTTTGTGTATACAGGTGAAGATTGTTTTGTATGTGTCTTTAGTATACAGAGACTGTATATGTCATGGGCATAGTGGGGAGAGGTAATATGTGATATGGGTGATAACATGATGCTGTGGAGTTGTTTGAGAGAAATGCAGATAGGAACCTGTTCTGACCATTAGTTTGCCTACCAAAAAAACAGGGCCAGTCCTTTATAAATAACCCTGGTCTACCAGCAGAGACAGGGAGACTGGATTCCTATATCTGCAACCTGAGTCCCCAGCTGCTAGATTGCCTCCCAGATCTTTAGAAGCCTGAAGCAATCCTGCCAGGTTGTTAATGTGCAGTTAGCATGTAATAGATGAAGAAAGTGTGAAGGCTTGGGAAATGATTCTGGTGTAGAAACTCTGACATTTTTTTTGAGAAAAATAAAGCTCTGTTTGCCAGCAAGTCATTGGAGACTAAGAAATCCAAGCAGCCGGAGTAATGAATCTGAAGTTAACAAGAGGGCATGGCCTAGCAGAAATCTGGGCACAATGCCTTTCCTTAAAGGAGGGGCTGGGGAGAGCACAGAAGATGCCAAGGACAATAATAGAAATGACTAGTATAAATCAGTTAAAGAGGTGGATGAAATGCGTGGCTGCGAGAAAGGAGCTTATTAAAGAACCGGTTCAGCTGAAGGAGTGAGCAGCTGTAAGGTTCAGCATCTGGGGCAGACAGAAGTGTGTAGCAGCTCTGCATCCACATAGTGGAGCCAGTGATCTTAGTAGCACCACACTAACTTCACGGCTATGTAGGACACCAAGGCAGTTTGCCTTTGTGGGAGCACTGTTACAGTTCATTGCAGTTCTAAGATGCTTTGTTAGTTTGAAAGAACTCTGCCTGTGCTAATGTGCAGTATGAACAGGGACTGGCTCTTGGGATCAAAGCAGGAGAGTGGGAAGCCAGGTGCTTGGAACAAGTCATTCCCCTTTTCTGTGCCTCAGCCTCTTTTCTTTCTTCACTGCTGCATGCGCAGAAGCTCTAATGGCTACCTTGCTGATGAAATTAGTGCTGAAAATTCATGTTTTCAGTGAGAAACTTTTCCTATGTTCAGATAGGACTGCCTGAAGGACATGTTCAGATGGTAACCCCTCTGACTTGCCCCCTCTGGGGTTTGGCTGCAGTTGAGTGGCTGCTGGGAACGCTTTCCTGCATCCCCACCCCAGCTTAGCCAATAGCTGTGCTACTAGGTGCAAAAGATGGTGTCTGACTTTGTATTGTGTCAGAAAAACAACAACAACAACAAAAACCAACAACAAAACACCAAACAGAGCATCTTCAGCCAGTTCTCTGCTTTCCTGAATGTACCGCTTCACCAGGGCATTTTGTACTCTTTGAATAACTTCCACCTCCTTTCATATGTGTTTCTGTTGGTTTTTTTTTGTTTGTTTGTTTGTTTGCTTTGAAAAATGTCTTTCAGTTGTAAGTCCATAGCTGCTCCCAGGATCTCTGCAGAGCTCCTAACAAACTCTGAGGCCCTGACTGCCCCCTCCAGTTAGCATAGCCCATCCCTTAACACAGCCTCTTTCTGTAGAGTGATGGAGCAGGGTATGATGTGGACAACTTTGCTGTGTTTATTCCTGGGAGTCATGAGGAAGGGCATGAACTCAAGTGAACTGGCGTAAGGGAAAATTAAAGGACTCATATTAGTTTTTGGCATCATTTTCTGTTTGAGAGGAGCCTGGAGTGAGACAGAGACGTCTGAGTGTGCAAGAGGTATGAGCACAATTCTATTAGTGCTGGCTTCCAGATGCTATCATCAGCTAGGGGATGCCAACTTCTCATGCTGGCGATGGGCCGGGACAGATGGCAGCTTTCAGCACAGAAAGCAAGGACAAAGAGCTGCCGCAGTGCCCATGGCCATGTACAGGCATGAACCTTCTTTTTCCATCTCCTTCCTCCCAAATACCTGATATTCTTTTCCTGCAGTATTTGGGAAATTGTTAAAAACCTGACAAGTGCATGCTTAAGAAACACCTCCTGTATGTGAGGTTTTTGCTCTAACAGATGTTGGGACGGAGAGAAGAGGGGTGGAGAGAAGGTACCTGCAGAAGTGTTGTGTTGTGGGTCTTCCAAAGCAAAGTTGTGACCACAAGGCTTGTTACTATCTTTCTGGTGTTTACAATACCTTAATTCAATTCCAAGTAGAAGGAATTTGAGCCAGTGTTTGTAACAGTTGAGATGTGATCAGACTTGAGCCTGGAACCCCTGCCACAGAAGACAAGTGGATTTAGTTTCCTGTGGTCACTGAGCTGCTGAGGAGAATGAAACAACCTGTCATGTATTCTTAAGCTGTGATTAATGAGTTGCATGTGTCTGCTGCAAAGTAAGATGAGTCTTCAGCAACAAGCAAACTAACAAACACTGCAGGAAAGATCTTGAGTGGTGTTGAGAGCTGGACGTATATGGCTGTCACCATGAAATCATGCATCTGTTTACCTAGCTAAAGTTGTGAAAGCAACATAGTCTGTTTCATATATTCCTAGTCATTTTAAACTCTGTGCCTCTAAATAACATCGATCTGACTTTACTGACAGATCTGCTGTAGCTGATGCACCCTGATACACAAGAGAGCAGACAGAAATAGTATACACATACAGTTTTCATCTTTTGAGCGAGTGATTAGAGATGGCTGTGCTTATAGAGGAATACAAGAGCTTCAGGATGTCACTAAGCCACTGATTGCTGAGAAGATATATGAAGAAATATTCAATATCTAGCATGTTTCTGATAGTCTATCCATAAGCTTCTGTTACTAATACTCAGGGCAGTTGTTTAGATGGATCTCTGAACTGACGGGGTATCCATTCTTCTGTCCTTATGCAATAAAAATGCTGTGCTCCAGAATCTCTGTGGTATGCATAAATGTGTTCCTTTGATAGGATTCTGTGACTTAAATTTCCTTTCTCTGTGTTTTTACCTGGAAGGGCAATACTAACACTACTGGGTTGTATAGGAATAGATGGCTAACTTCCTCATGTTTTTGTAAGCCCATTTAAAGACTGTTTGCATTTTCAGGCATGTAATTCCTTTGGAAATCTGACTCCTAAACTAAAGAACAGGTGTGGTTTTATTGCTGTTTGTTCAACTGCAACTGGATGCACTTATAAACAGCTCTTATGAAAAACAGGAAAAAGGGGGAGCCCACCCCCCCTT
>PPHD01020706.1:0-13543 GCA_002909625.1 Bambusicola thoracicus | reverse complement strand
TTTATTTTATTTTATTTTATTTTATTTTTCCAGATGGATTTGCAAAAGAGACTACAAACACATTTTGGAATAAGGAGTCATTTCCAAATTTTGTGTTACTTTATACTTAAATGGAGGTTACATAAAGCCTGGGTGGATACTTGAGGAACATCTACTATGAATGTCAAAAACTGTTGAACTTTTTGCCTTGGACAGATCTGCAATGCTTTCTAACAGACTCCCTGAAGGTGATGACATTCAGCATGTTCTTCATATAAAAGATGTATGCTGGCTCTTCACATAAGATTTTTAGCTGGTCATGAAGCCTATGTTCAGTGTGAAGAATTCGGCTTCAGAGTTGGAAGGCATTTTATGAAAACCAAGTAACTACTTCCAGTAATCCTCCTGATAAGATTTCTGAAACTCTGAATTAACATTCTCAGAGTCCTCATACAAGCTTACCAAACTACACGCAGCTGGTACTGTTAAATATATCATGGTAATTAAAGCAACAACAAACCTGCTTGTTTTTATGGATTCTTCATAAAGAGGCAATAGTTTATCTTCCATAAAATTCACTTCTAATATACATTTCAGAATGGCATGGAAGCCCTTATCTTGCCAAATTTATTCAGAGACTAGTCAGGTTAGTAGTATGATGCTTATGAACAGAACTATGAAAACAAGCTGTGGGGGAAAGGAGCAAGGGACTTCTGTCTCTCTAATTAATCAAATTCTGATTTTGTTCTGCAATGGCACAGAGTCAGAAATGAATGGAATAAGATAATGACATGATGGCTGAGGTGGAAGGTAAATCTGGGCCCATCAGGCTCCAGCAGGCCTATACAGAGCAGATGCACAGCCCACATCCTGGCAGCTTTTGGAGATCTCCAAGGAGGAGAGCACAGCACAGAAGTGCTCCTGGGGTTCAGATGGAACCTCCTTTATTCCAGTTTGTGTCCATTGCCTCCTGTGAATACCATGAATGATGAACTTGGTTGGAACTCATCTTCCCTGATTGCAAGTCTGTGATACATGAAAGTAACATACCATGGGAAATACAGCCCGATCAACGGAGAGGGGCACAAGGTAAACGGATTGCAATTCTTACTTGAGAAATAATGAGTGAAGCAAATTTTCCCTCCCGTACTGATAAAGAACATTAAAATTTCTATAGAAACCAGATACGATGAATGGAATGTAAATTATTTTAAAGTATGATATTGCAAAGCATTTATTGAACCAATTGTAGTTAAAAAAGAATAGCATTCTAGTTCTTGCCTGCATCACTGACCTACCTAGATATAAAAGCTCCACAAAGTGTTTGTGATTCAATAATCTGTAGCAACTTTCAGATTCTGTGCTAAGAAATATGATATCCATGAAAGATCAAACTGTGCATAATGACTTTTTGCAAGAATCTTGCAATGAGGCTTATTTGTTCTAAAAAAGAAGCAGAATGCAAGAAAAAAAGAAAAAACAAGAAATCACCTTCATAATTAAACAACATTTTGCCACAAGATCCTGTTGAAGATGTTCTTCTCAGTTTTCTTTCCCTCCCATGAATCCAGATACTTTTCTGAAGTACTTTCCCAACACAGACACACAATATTTTTAGCAGTGTAAAAAGGATAGTAAATCCCTTGTTTCAGATGGATGAAAGTTGTTCTTTAGATAGGAACTGAAATGCCCTTCCAATAAACAGAAACAAAGATTTTTTCCTCATACTCAGTGTTTCTATAAATTAGACTCCGTGACAATTTTCCAATCAAAAGTTAACTCAGTTGTTAAAACTTTTGAGGAGCTCACTGGCAATAAGAAGTTTAATTAACAGTAACTTGACAGTTATTGCAATACCTTCGCCTTAATATCCTAATCCTGAAGATTAGCATTTCTTTCTAGTGGAAGTTTCAATCATAACTAACATTGAGGGCAGAAGAAATAATCTACCCTGCAGTTTTCTCACTTGGGTCCCAAACAGCATTTCTTCAGGGTGTACTGGGACTCCTACTCTCAGATTTCTTTCATTGCAAACCGTTTACAGCACATATGGGATAAAGATGCCATTGTCATGTCTCCTGCGTAGAAATGTAATTTCATACACCTGTGTCTAATATCCATTCCTTTTCTAATAATAAATATCTTAATTACTATCATAGGTCTTTACTGGTCAAATATTCACGAAAGCATGCACGGAATTACATCAAATCCTCAAGTCTACCTCAGAGCGGGCAATATGCAGAAAGTGCCATACACCTTAAAATTACCATTTATTTGTCTAACAATATAATAGAAAATCTTCATGTGAATAGCTGTCCCCAGATTATGATCTGAATTGACATCATGTCCATCAATCCAGATGTTACAAAGTTAAATAACAGTGATTTAATAAGCAATTTCATAACATTTGACTTGCCTAGTTATGAGCAATTTCTTTCACAGCCCTAAGCACAGTTGATGTTCATTACTAAAAGTGAATTTTAAAAGTCAACATGAGGTTACCTGAATTGTTACTAAGGTTTATTTTTTAAAAGCAAAACAGGATATGCAAAATTTGCCAGCTGTTAGCAAAAACAGTTTTTGGCCAGCTGCACTTGAAAATAAAACATCCCTAGTGACTTCCTGATCTGAGAAACCCAGATGTAGCAGCACATGCATTACCAGAACCAAAAATGGTTTAATAAGCTGTTTAAATTACTTCATTTACTAAGACTATATTCTTTCTGTAAGGAACAAATAGGAGAGGTTCATTTGGGGATTTCTCCCTATGTTTCTGTATTACTTATATATGGTTCTTCGTAATTCATAAACCCTTTATGTATTGAAGCTTATTTTCCTTGCACTGACTTTCAAAGGACTGTAAAATTCAAGGATTAAGGAAAGTTACACCAGAGGCAATGCAAAGCCATTTTCATAAGCCACCAGTAAGTCCTCATCAATAGGAAAAAAAGGAAAAAGAAAAAAGCAAGCATATCAAAGGTTATCACAACTCTTTGATGCAGTCTTAGGTAGCGTAGCACATTCGCACAATGCCACTGTATCAAATGCTGTCAGCAGTAAATCACAAAGCCCACTGCATTCATTGATTTCCATCGCTAGCCTGACACCACTAATGCATGTATGTCTTCATTAATATTATTTTATTGCCAGTGGCTATTTAAAAAGAAAGCGGGAGAATGTAATACTGTATGTGGATCATTAGCTTTTAGTTACTCCCCTAATGCCCTACACCAGCAAATGAAGTGTAAAAATAGCCTGCAGCCTCTGCCACCTGCTTCCCCACCACTGTCCAGTGGTTAATATTTGGACTCCTTTTTCATGCAGCTGGGCTTCTCCTCAGCAGGAGCTCCACTTTCCCTTCCATGGGAGCCCCCATGAAATGTTATTTATCACGGGTAAAGCAAGGGCCCCTTGCTGGCTTTTTTTTTCTAAGCAGAAGACACAGCTGTGCTTTGTGCCTCAGCGTTATTTAAATATTTAGTGAAGTGGCTGTCTGGTTTTGTCATAATGTGGTTTATCAATAAGGACACAAGAGAGCATGCAGTTTCTGCCATAAGGACATAATGCCAGTAATTGCATAAAAATGCTAATGCTACAAACACACTTTTGATAACAAATTACCAAATTATCTTTGTAGCTGATGGAAGATAGGTTTCTCCATGTCTCTGCCTTCCTCTCACTCTGGGAAATCACCAAGTGGTTTTAATGTAATTATGGCCCAGCTCTGAGCAGCCTTGCACAAAGGGAGCCCCATGGCTGTCAGAGCTCCAGTAGATTTCACTGCTGGACACGCCATGTCCACGGCAGTGACCCAAACATGGACAAACTCAGCAGCACACAGCAAGAGCTGTCGCAGACAACCCAGCAAACACACAGGTAAAACCCAAAGTTCTTCTGCCACAGGCAACAGAAATTTGCTGTAACCTGACTTCAGATGCAGCAGTAGATCAGCCTTCACAAAAATTCCTACCATGTGAATTAAACTGTATTATCAGGGCCTTCTACGCTATCCATAGTTGGCCAGTTTGTGAGGGGTAGCAGAAATCTGAAGGCCAACTGAATCCTGGACTGCATCAAAGGAGGAGTGGCAGCAGGGCGATGGAGTTCATTGCCCCTCTCTACTCTGACCTCGTAAGGCCCCATCTGCGCCAATGCCTGAGCCCCCAGTACAAGAAGGATGCAGAACTGCTGGAAAGAGTCTAGAAGAGGGCTACGAGGATGACCAGATGGCTGGAGCACCTCAACAAAAGCAGTCTGCTACAAAAGCAGACTGAGGGAGCTGGGCCTGTTTAGCTCAGAGAGGAGAAGGTCCAAGTAGACCTAATTGCAGACTGTCAGTACTTGCAGGGAGCTTAAAAGCAGAAGGGGAAACAATTTCTTACATGATTTGATAGCAATAGGACAGAGGAGACTGTCTTTAAACTAAAAGAGGAGAAATTTAAGTTAGATGGTTGGAAAAATTATTTACTCAGAAGGTGGTGAGGAACTGGCACAGACTGCCCATCCTATGATTCTGTGATTCAGCAAACTATAAATCAAATCATTATATTTTTTTGAAACTTGTTCAGAGTCAGTTTTTCTTCAAAGTAAATGAGTTCTGCAGATCTAAAGGGTTAAACACAAATTCAAAACAAATTAACTTTTTTCACGATGCAAGATGTTCTTGATAAAGAAAAATACTTTTCTTATCCATTACAGTTGATGTTCTATCTAATGACTGCATGCACAGATTACAGAGGTTTGTGACCTCAAAACCAACAGGATGAACAAAGAACCTCTACCTTGGTTTCTAACAGTCAAAAAACCACGCACACCTTCATTGTTCAACATGGGATTAACTGATGTAAAGCAAGCTAGGTGCTGTATCCTGAATGCATCACACTGTCCTTTCAAATCTGTAGGCCTAAACAAAGCCTGCATGTTTCAAAGAAAGTTGGCCAACAATGTGTCACACACTGACATTCTGCTAATGAGTAGAGCAGATGAAAAACAGATGCTGTATTTTTGCAATCCAGAGAATCCTGGGATTTTCTTTGCTACATCTCGGAAGATCTGAGGGACAGGGCAAATTTGGGCATTTCAGTCATAAATACAATGCTTTACCAGTCCTGCATTTTGGCAGGTTTTGCTGTCATAGCACTATCCACCGTGTACTGTATCATAGTTACCAGTTGTTTGCTAAGGAGCAGCAAGCAACAACTTGGCTTCTGAAAAGCATTACTGGCTCTGCTAGTGGTATGAGAACAGCAGGTACCCACCTGGGTACCATGTGGGTTGCAGGAGGGTACTCATTTATGGAAATAACTGAGTCAACCACAGAGATTACTGCACATGAGCTATACCACTATAACTTTAAGCTTTAACTATACCATTAATTGTGCCACATATTTGTTTTACACACACAAACAACATCTGAGCTAAAGCACCTACAGAGTCTTGTGCAAAGATGCTATACTGACCACATATCAAGGCAGGTAGAATATTCTGTTGATCCCAAAAGGACATCTGGAGGTCTGTACCATAGGGTTACCACTTCATTAGAATACGTATGGCTGGGAACTGATTTAGCTCTTGCAAGACCTGTGGGGTAAATACAAAGAAATTAATAAAAACTGAACAAAGAAATGGTTTGCTGTAGAGTTAAGATCCTAAAAGTATATATGAAACCACATCACATTAACATGAACTCACATTGCAAGCAATTTTTTCTACTAGTAACAAAATAAGTTGCTTAATGAAAGAAAGCATCTATGATTTAATACTTGGCTAAACAGAGCTGTGGTTATTATGAAAGAATAATAAAATTTGACTTTGATAATGACAACCAGAGGCCCTGGAGAGATGTAAAGTTACAATGCGGTATACCTAAATAAAAGACAAATAAATAAAGTTATTCATTTCCATTAACTACTCATCCTTAGGCATCAAAAGTCTTTCATTTGAGAGCTTGGGAAAAGAGAATAAAAAGGGAACTCCCAGACATACAGTGACACAGATGAGATGTTTTTTAGGGGAGCCTAAGGAAACCTTCTGCCATTTATGCTGCAAACTCCAGTCTGCTTATTCAAATTTATATTTGAAAGCCGTAGAAACACTCAGACATTTCCATTCAAATAAATATTAATATTGCAGTAATACATCAAAAAATGTTACATGCAAAATTCTTCTCTCTCAAAAACTATACATTGGCAGTGCAGCAGTCTCAGAAACAGAAATCAAAGTGATGAAAGCTGCGACCTACTAAAAATGCACTATTTACAGTAATTGTCTTTCAAGCTTGTCAGTCATTTAAAATAACTCACAGAATTATATAACCATAATCTATCTCATGTAAAATTGGAAAGATTTTAGGAGAGATTCTGATATGCTTTTATAAACATCAATAAAACGCGTATCTTTCTAATGGTTCTCCTACAAGAGTGTCTCAACAAGAAACTGGTAAAAAGATTTTCGGGACTTTTGGTGACTGTTCACATCACCTACAAACACCTTTTCCAAGCGCCTTGGCTCCTGCTTACTGCCTTGAGACCATCCAGTCCCTCACTGGGAACACTGGACATGAAGAAGTAACAGAAATCACGGCAATGCACCACTGCTTCTTGTCTTCCTAAACAAAGAATTACCCATTCCCCTTTCACACAAAAAAAAGTGAGATCACTAAAAGTTCACAGTCACGTCTTACACCTCACATAAACCAAAAAGCAGTCATGCCCACAGAAAGAGATACACAACATGAGAATCACATAAAAGTGAAGACGAGAGTCCTTTGCACCTTTATTCTCAATGCACTGGAGAAGCAATTTAAGAGCAGTTAATCTCAGTGAATACATCTCCATAGTAATGATGGCAAATCTTGCCAGTAGATTGCATTATCAGCTGATTATAGCAATAAGACCAGTGTAGGGGAATAATTTGACTCGTATGCCAAAATTTCTTTAAAAAAACAAACAAACAAAAAACATTTCAAATATGAACAAACTTTTCTGCTTCAGTTTTCAGACTTCCATCTCCTTTACATTTGTCCGCTTGATCACTAGCTTTACCAACACTTGGCTCATGTAAAGAACTCAAGGTTGGCAACTGCAGCTCACCTCAGAAGAGGAGAGGTAGCCTTATGCTACCTGCAGTACCTATCACAGAATCATAGAATGGCCTGGGTTGAAAAAGACCTTAAAGATCACCTAGTTTCAACCCCCCTGCTATGTGCAGGGTCACCAACCACTAGACCAGGCTGCCCAGAGTCACATCCAGCCTGGCGTTGAATACCTCCAGGGATGGGGCATCCACAACCTCCGTGGGCAACCTGTTCCAGTGTGTCACCACCCTCTGTGTGAAAAACTTCCTCCTAATATCCAACCTAAACCTCCCCGTCACAGTTTAAAACCATTCCCCCTTGTCCAATCATTTTACCTCCAATTAATGTTTTTGCTTCTGGAGAATCAGAATCCAGCAAATGCTCTAACTGGTGAATAGCTCACATTCCTAGCAAAGAGAAACATTCACAAGTCTCAGTTCTTGAGCTCCCAAATCCCATCCTACAGTATTCCCTGAATGTGTGAATCTGGACTTACTGTTATTAAACTAAGTAAGTATTACACAAGGATTGAGAATGCTGATGGTGAATGTTCTCATCTTTCTTTGCCTGCCTGATACTCCCTTCCAGAATTCCTTTGCTGTTGCCTCAGGAAGACTGAACTGGGTTACAGAGCCTTTCCTTTCTAATCTTCTGCCCAGCTGTGATGGGAGTGAAAGCCCAGGCAGACAGGAAAAAGGCACTTTTAAGAAGCCAGCAATACAATATGATATTGGGAAAACCGGCAAAAGCTTTGGAATTTTGTGGGGTGACAATGGAATACAGGTTTCCCTGGTACAAAATGCTTGAACCACACACTCAAGGAATCTCCAAAGTAAGGAGGAATAAGCACCTAACTTGCCATACCAGAAATCATACTGCAAATAATACATCTGTGCTTGCCAGCAGCTTTATGCCACCATTCTAGCTAAGATGGAGGTCTGCAAGTACTTTAGCCAACCTGAATACATATTCCCCCACTTGTGCCATCGTTCAGCCAGAACCCTCCCCTCTATTGGGATGCTGCCCACCCTGCTTTCACAACCTACTGCTTCCAGATCTCCTTCACCCTAATCCAGGCCAGGATAACTGAGATCCAGCACATGTTCAAGGGATGCCCCTTTTTGGCTAATCCTAGACTGCTGGACAGCTAGAAGTTATTCTTCATTGTACTTCTCACTTCCAAAACTTCATGAAAGCCTCATTTGAGGTTGATACATCTGGTTTCTCAGTTATGAGAGGATCATTTCTGGAATCAAGAAAGTTAGGAAGCAAAACATTAATTTGTAAGAGCAAATTGAACTCATACAGTGACATCAAATGGCATCAGTGCTCCAGGTTTAAGAGGTTTATGACCATAAGTTTTATGTAGTGGCCAACTGGTTTCCTGCTTATGCACTTATACTACTTTGCAGACTACAGATTTAGCAGAACTGAACAACCAAGGGAAATACATACAAAAGATAAAATTTGGCACAGGAACATTTGGCAGAGTCCCTCTGTTTTAGTCAATTGCTTTTCCAGTGCAGAATTCAAAGGCCCTAAATTAGGCTAATGCCTTAGAGGAGCTTCTTTTTCTTAGGAATGGGAGCAAAGTTTGCTTTTTGTGAAGAACACTCTGCACAAATACAGCATTTGCAATTATGAACACTTTCATTTGAAGACTCAAAATTAATGTAAATGTCTCCCATCCCACTTGAAGCATGAAAAACATCCTCGTCTTTCAGATATATTTACAGTTTAAAAGCAGCACTACCAAAAATACAGATATATAAACACTGACAAGATTCTGCACTTCTTGTTTTGATGTTCCAGATGTGAACAGATGACACCATCTTGGGTTACTTTGGTGGGATTTTTTGTTTGTTTGTTTAAAAAATATACTTATGCAGAAAAAAGCAAACAAACAAAAAAACCTATGTACTTCATACCCTTTTGCACATTCAAATATGCTTACTCATGCAAAATTTATTTAACTCCATCCTTCAACTGAAAGGAAACTGGAGGGTAGGATTAATTAGCGCAGCATGCTCGATCACTTTCTTTAAGGGTTCCCTGTCTGTTTCCATGGATACCCTACAGGAAGTGTGACAGTCTCCTTTGAAAAAGACAGAGCTCATGGGTGATCATCAAAACTTCAGATCTTAATGGCTATGACAAACAAAAGCCAAAAGGAAAATGGTGACATCACCAGGTGAAGGCACAGCATTTACATACGGCTGCTTGCACCCTTCCTGTCTGTGAAGGCGCATAGATGGCTCACTGACAGTTGGTGAAGTCCCTCCCAGATCCTACAGCATCCAAAAGATAAAAGGTCACCACGCAGCCTGTGTCTGGCCTCATTTGGAAAGGGGGAAGCCAAGCATAAAGCCCAGCAATTGAAGTCAGGTGGCATCAGCCCTACTGAGTATAATTATGGCAACAACAGACACTCCTGTTATCCAGGGAGTTACTTCACTGGCTATTATTTATCCCAACTGGAAGAAGAAACTTTTCTCATGCATCACATGCCACCAAGCTTGCACAGCAACATCTACCTATGCTGTGCCACAAAGCACAACTTTCTTTTATGTCATTCATTAAATAACAGCTCATGATCCTGTAATGCCCTTTACTTAAAACAATGGCTGACTGACTATGCTGATGTACGGAATGGAATGGAATGGAATGGAATGGAATGGAATGGAATATCTAAGCCTAACTGTCTGAGCTCTCCAGGACTTCTCAAAAGGATTTTATTTTTTCTTTTTTAAAAGCAAGAAGATATTTCCCTGCATGGTAAATACAACTTTCTCTGCTTTGTTTGGCTTCGTTTGACCTTTTATCTCAGACCCAAAGACTATCCCTGATTTCACCTAGCATCAGTTAGTGATGTAACAAATTTATTTCTACTGATTTATCACCATTGTCTAAATTTATTTTATTTTACCTGGCTTTTAAAAGAAGAAGCAGCTACATGCAGACTCAAATCCTATTCAATACAGATATCTTTGGTTATGAGCACAAATATTAATATTTTATATCTTTTTGTTGCAGGATTACTTTCTAGTCAAATTCATATGACAACCAGGAAGCCTTTGTTCACAGTGAGCATCATCCTGCAAATGACAAAGACAGTAATGGCTGCAAAAAGGAGGGCTTGCCAAATATGTGCATTGTTTTCCTTGCCATTATACTTTAAATGTATTGATTTGTTTACTATTTTTATTTAGATGTAACAAAAAGGGCTTTAGTAAGGCATGCTGCAAACAACAACAAAAAACCGAATGGTTTTTCTCTTTCATTGTTGTTTATCCGTGATTCATATTCTTTCATGCTTCCTTTCTTCGATTCCTGTTCATTTATTTTAATTTTTTTTTCAACTACTTTGAGGTAAATGGTTTATTACCATTGTTCAGTAACAATATTAAAATATTAATGTAATCTATTGAATATCATGAATTGTCAACTTTGCTTAAGCTATTTATTCAGCTTCTTATTTACCAACACAGACATATTTATTCAGTGAATACCTGAATGACAGCAAAACAGAAGTAAAATGGGTGGAAACTGACATTGTTTCAACAAGGCACTCGGCTCTCCACCTCAGAATTCAATTCTTGGCAAGTAAATGTTCTGCAGCTTGAAGGTCCCTCTGCTGAACAGAAATCGTCTGTCCCTTATGTGTAGCTTATCTGAGTTAAATTTCTTTCACCTATGATAAATTACATACAGTATCCTTTGCCTGACTCCTAATGTAGCCACCAGTTCATGGTAGCGATATTCACTTAGAAAAGTCACCCACTATTAGAGAGAGTCTAATTAGGCTCCCCAGTTAATATTCCCCAAATGCACTTGGGCAATGACTAGTCTTCCCAAGCAGAGAGTATGAGTCAACCCTCACAAGACAGACAGCAATAAGTCAAGCAAAAGGCATGTGTGCCTGACAGCCTGGGTTTTTCCACACTATCTCTTGTTCTAATAAAAGGTTATTTCTCCCTGCAAATCTTATCTCATGTATGCCTTCAGACAATCACAGTGCAGATGATAATTATTCTGGTCTGTGTAATGTCTCCACCATCAATTTGACAAACACAAGTTCGAGGAAAGGAAGATGCAGAAATATTTTTTCTGCTTACAAGAAATAAGAATTTACCCTGCATGAAAAGCATTGTTGTTTTTTAACAACTCAGCATCAACTCTCTCGTCTACCTCCAGAGCCATCTACAAGACCATAGACAAGGGATAAGGAAAAGAGCTCAGGGGTTCATTGTATATTAAAGAGCTCTGATTAATTTGACTGAAAACCATCCTTACAATAAAGCTGTTTATTCCTCTGCTTTAAAATCCTTTAAAAACTTTCTGACACTTATTGAAAATGCCTGCTGATGCTGAACACATACAATGACTGCCAAACTCATTCATTCTCCATTAGCGGAAAGAAACACACAAACAATTCTGTTTCGATCAAAAAATAGGTGGCACAGAAGTGCAAAAGAATACACATTCCATTCTTGACATGGTGAAATTATATATATTCCCATGACCTTCTGGGTCAGCACAAGTGTGTTCAAACTGCCTCTCTGATCTAGAAGCAGAAAAATAAAGGTGTGGGCAGGATAAAAAGAAAAGGAAAAGAAATCCACACTAACTCTGCCAACACTGTAAACACGCACACAGCCGTGACAGCTCACAGAATTCAAGGACAGCCAGCAATTTCACATCAAAGATAGCTTCTGCATTAATGAAAAGATCTGCTTTCATTAGAAACATGAGATACATGCACACAATATTTTAACTGTTCACTGGTTCAAATCTTGCTTTCCACTTTTTGAATTTATACTTAATGATCCTCATTTTCTTCTATCACTAAACATTCTACATGAAAAAGTTTACCTTTCCTCTTAACAACATCCCAACACAAACACACTACTTCGCTAATAAGGCCGCAAGTGAAGAAGTCAGTATTGCTCATTCCACAGTTATTAAGTTTGAAGCACAGATTATTAAGTTTGAAGCACAATGCCCCAACAGATGGTTTTACACTGGGAGGATCCGCAAAGAACAGAGAGGAAGTTCTGGAAAGGACAAACAAACAGAAAATAATTCTCAGTTGAAAATGAGAGGTAATACATTTGAGAATGCTTCAATATTCCCTGAGAAAAGAGAAAACTGGGAAGCAGCAATGAATTGATGAACACTGTACTGAACAGTTTGAGTTTAGAATATAGGAACATTAAAAAACAAAAAACACAACATGGATTTTTAAGACACATGAATAAAAATCCTGCTGATGACAGAACAGGTTACAGACTACTTTCATGCAGTTTTGAGGAATAATGTTCTTGTTTCCCTATCATCAGACATTTTCCCTAATAAACCAAAGGAACTCAGAAAAGAAAATGTAAAATGATTCAGACCATGAGGGAAAAACTGCTCTGCAGAAACAAAGAGAAAGTTCTGTATGTAAAATCTGGTGAAGTGTAATAGCCCATCAAGCACTGACCATAGAAATCAGCATCTTACTGCAGTGCTACGTGTGTTAACAATTGACTGCGTTCCCCATCTGGACAACTAAAAGCAAGACTACGAGAGCCAATTTTGGATTACTCCATCTTGGGACCAAGTTAAAATGAATCAACCTTTATCAACTGCTATCTTGATAATTTATCATTCAATAAAATGCAGTAGGTACTTGACATATTGCATGAGACAGGCTAAATAGGACATACTGCCAAGGAAATAAATAAGCTTTCTCCAAGCTGTTCAAGACTTATATTTGCAGCAAAATGTCATGTAGACAAACTGTCTTCCCCTTTGTTCAGGTGCTAAGGGGACTGAACACACACTGGACTCAAGCTCTTTTGATACACGACAGCTGTACCATTTAAATCCTTCCACTGCAATGTTTCATTCAATCTGACAGCTGAAGAACTGTTAAATAAGCATGTTTTGTTGCTAGTGTAGTGACTCACAGACATCCACAGAGAAACACAAAAGCTAAGTTTCACCATGAGTTTTATATGCGGATAGCTAAACTCAGTTGTTTACACTCAGGTAATTTTGTTTCTGAAGTGACCATACAGCACTGATCCTGACTGTTTCCATCAATGAGGACCACATCGCAGTGCCATCAATCTGGGTCTTCTGGAACTCCATTCAAAGGTAAAGATACTTTGGTGTCTATTGGAATGTTGCTGCATGGAGTGAGAAAATACCATTTTGCTGATCCATCATTTCTAATTCAGAGGTAAAATATCCAGAGAATTTTTATGAAGATAACGGTCAGGTTAGAAATCTTGTTAAAGTATCTGTAAATTTCTTTACAAACAGGGAAGATCCCAGGAATTAGTTTAGGCTACATGAACAAGCAAGTGTTAGAACAGCGTTAATACAATCTACAAACAGTAATACCCCTAAAAATCAGACCTAATAATTATTTCTATTCGTAAATCCAACACTGATAATACCATTTGGCATTACACACAGAAGTGAGATTTATGAATCTCAACA
>PPHD01020704.1:0-13544 GCA_002909625.1 Bambusicola thoracicus | reverse complement strand
ATGTCAAAAACCTTGCAGAAGTGCAAGCTGATGACCTCAGTTACCCTCCCCTTGTTCACCAATGTCACCACTCCATCACAGAAGGTCACCAGATTGGTCGGGCATGATTTGCCCTAGGTGAAGACATGTTGGCTGTCTCCAGGGATCACCTGCCTATCCCTTGTGTGCCTTAACATCTCTTCCAGGAGCATCTGCTCCATGATCTTCACAGGAACAGATGTCATATAGCTAAGGCTAACAGGCCTGTAGTTCCCCAGGTCTTCTTTTCTCTCCTTCTTAAAAATAGGAGTGATGTTTTTCTTTTTCCAGTCACCAGGAACTTCACCTGGTAGCCATGACTTTTCAAATATGATGGAGCACAGCTTGGTAACCACATCATCCAGCTCCCTCAGGATCCTGGAATGCATGTTGTCTGGCCTCATAGACTTGCACACATTCAGTCACATGAGGCAGTCTTAGACTTGCTCTGTTCTTACAGTTTGCTTCCCCATTTCCCATCTGGAGGTTCAGGGATGTGAGATTGAGGGATGTGAGAGAGATGCAACTCCTGGCTACCAGTGAAGACTGAGGCAAAGAACTCACTGAGTACCTCAGCCTTCCCCATGTCTGTTGTAGCCAGTCCTTCTCTCTCATTTATCAGAGGGGGGTACATCATCCTCTATGGCCCATCTCTTCTGACCAATGTGCCTAAAGAATTCCTTCTTGTTGTTTTTTGCATCCCTCACTAAGTGCAGTTCCATCTGCACATTGGCTTTCCTGATCCCATCTCTGCATGCCCAGACAGCATCCCTGTATTCTTCCCAGGTTGAAACCACAATATCTATAAAGAAATGGCAATAAAGGAATGATAAAATAAGATTTTATTATAAACCATCATGCTGATACCAGAAAAACGTAACATTAAAGGTGCACAGAGAAAGCTCAGTACTGCCAGCCTGTTTCTCTGCCAGCTCCTCCAAGGTGTCTCTGTTGCCTCCTCCATTCTCCAACAACCCTGCAGAGCCTGAGACTGCAAATATCTGGCTTCATGTAAGCATGCTCTTTCAAACATACTTAGCAATTTTCATCAGCAACCCTCATTTTTATTCCCAGACATAAGATAGCATTCACCTTTTAAATGTATGCCATAAGGAACTACGGTGTGGTCCAGGAATTCAAAAGCAAAGCATGAGCATCAAGACCTCAGTATTGGCTTTGACACTGACTGATACAGACACAGATTAAATCAGCCTTCTGCCCTTGTTTCTCTATATAGACTGGAAATAAAGAAATCCTTAGTTATCAACTCTACAGCTATGTCTTGAGAAACATGTCCTAAATTGTTCAAAATAAGCAGTAAGACTTTCAAAACAAGGATAGTTAAAATTACAAGGAAAAGAATATTATAGTCCTAAGTGTCTACGTGCAGGCAGGGAAAAAAAAAAAAAAAAAAAAAAGGCACATTTGTCATACATAGATTTAGAATTACCTAGTAACTGTATCCTTTTTTAACACCTTTATCAGTGATGGTCATTTTCTATTATATTGTGTTTGTTTGGGGATTGATATAAGAAAAAACAAGAATAAAATGTTGCAAATTCAAGGGAGGGTTACTAGGATAGTCAGGACTGCCCTGTAAGGACAGGTAGAAGAACCAGGGCTTCTTCAGCCTAGAGATGAGATGGTTTTGGAGTGACCTGACAGCAGCACCCAAACACCACTGAGGAAACAGAGCCAGGTGGATGGAAGGTGGGAGGATAAGAAGGAACAGACATAAACTGAATCCAGAGAAGTTTAGAGTTTCTTCATAATGAGAAAATAATTTCACTCTGAGGGCACACAGACATGGAACAGCCTGCACAGAGAGCTTGTAGAATCTCTACCCTTAGAGGCTTTCAAGACTTGACCAGACAAATCCCACGGCAATCTCTCCTGATTTCACAGGTCATCCTGGATTCAGCAGGAGATGGACCTGAGATATCTTGCATTTAGACTGTAATATTTTCAAATGTGAAACAGTCATTTACAGAAATCATAAACAAATATTTAAAGGTGGACTCTTCATCCTAGACACTTAACCCCATAGACAGCAATTAAAACAGATTTCCAATTATTTTAAATCAACTTGGAGGCTGCTAAAAAACACGTATCTGATTTGTCCTCTAAGGGAGAGTTGAAAATATCTTGATCCTTATTCAAACATGTCAACTGGTCATTCTTCAAGCATTTACCATCCAAAAATGTTAAGCTCAAGCTATGTAAGTTGATTTATAAAGCCATTTTTCTTAAATAGTTTTCTGAAAAGCTAAGCGAGATCTTCATGTACAACTAAATAGAACATAACTTCTTACTGGCTGCTACCACAAGTTTTTAAGAGACCAAAATAATGAAAGAAAAATGGAAACATACAATTAACAAGATTATATATGAGACGAACAGTTCAGAATACTTTCAGTTTTAATACTTTCAGTTCGGTTTTAATTCAGAATCCATAATCACCACAAAATGTGTAATAACAGATCCATTGGAAGAAATAACCTGCAATATTAAGCATCTTATGTTCTTGTTGCAGGCAGTAATTATCTATGATCTTAGACATATTAAAATAGAATATATTCTCGAGACATAAGGAATATCTCCAACAAAACCATAACAACCTTCCCTTGTGCTAAATCAAGAGAGTCAAAACTTCGCCACTTCAACAAATATAATCAGTTATAACATCCAGAAAGGTTTTGGGAAGGACCACTGCCGTCACTTACACTGGGCCAAGCTATATATACCAGTCATGATTTACACAGACATAAAAAATGTTTTCTACTGGTCATTAACAGCACTTCTGGTATACTCTTAAAACTATGTCTGTTGACTCTTATGCAGTGTGTCCATTAAATTATTCACATTCAAACCAATCACTATATTACATATTTCAATACAGAAGTTGAATTTCAGACCTTTTACAAGAGAAGTAGAACAAGAAAGGAAAAAAGGTTGTTTTTAGGTTTTATAAGTATACTTCTTAATGCGGTTTGTTTCCAAGATTTTTTCCTCCTATGTACTCACCTTGAACTTTCTCTGGAGTTTCTGAAAACACTAATTCCACTTTGCCATTATCAGGGAAACGTTCATCTGAAAATAAAGGTTTATACTTCAACAAGCTATTCCAAATTTCCAGATCAGAATTCTCTACAGCTACTAATACACATACCCTTGTCGCACTTCACTTCTTACTTGGAATCTAGTGATTTCCTACTAAAAAAGCTACATGCACACTCTTTTCCCTACCTTCTCTAGGAAAGACTAAGTGTCAGTTGTAGCTTTGTTTACTTCCAAGAATAGTCAAAAACAGAAAAGATGAACAGTTCCCAAACTTGCCCCTAAAAAGATGTAGGTGTCTGTGTCTGTTAAAGGAATATATACTCAGGAGAAAACTAAAATAGTTCTGTATATTTACAAAATCACTATATTTGAACATAAAGCTCTCTTATAAGCACATGTGGCAGGAAAACATACTTGATTTTAGTCTGTTAGAAACATAGGGTAGCAGAGTTGCAATCCTTCATATAAATATAAAAAAATTAAAGTAACCCTTTGGAAAATACAAAGAGTAACTTGAAACATTTTCAAATATTTCAAAAAAATTTTGCCTCCATTTTTGGATACTCATTCAGAAAAATAAAATAATAGCACCATATTCAAACACGCTAGGTCACAAAACCAGCACCAGACTTTCTGACCATTATCTTCACCAAAAAACACGATCATGTATTAATACTGCAATGGTGTCTAGTGGACTCACTGTTTTAAACTTGTCTGTTGTTATTAAAAACATAAGAGGGTCAGTTAAGGACAGTGAAGTAGTAACTAATAATTTTGACAACTTAACTCACATGAAGAACTTCTGTTCTCATTGGAGTTTTGCCTGTGTTACAGTGCTACGAGTTTAACCAAAACAATGTAATGTCCCTCCCCCTAAATAAACGGATAGAAAAAAAGAATCCCAAAAACAGATCTTGAAGATTACCACCAAATGCACAGACACACACATGCACTTATTCCACATACTTATCAAAGCAATTACAGAAGGCATGTACCTTTATTGGCACTGTCTAAATCCTCTTTACCAAACACCAACCCATATCCTTGAATAGCTCCAGTATGAAACTGAAGGCGAAAAATCACATCACGAGTAGCTGATCGGTACTTTTTATGATAACACTTCAGCTAGAAAGAGAAAGAAGCACGTTATTATAGAATTTTTAAGAATTAGATCAAATTTGTGTGTATGCCTTAGATCTCAAACTAACCAGACACAATGCATTTTACTGCAGATGCCACCAATATTGCAGGGTATGCTTTACTCAATACTTCAAAATTACACAGGCCCAAGACAAGATAGTTCTAGATATATAACAAAAAATTACTATTTTTATCACTATAAGTCACTAATCAGTAGATTATAATTTAGAATCACAACATTTGCCATTACTATGCTGGAATGCTGACTCATATCCATATATCTTCAATGGCACCCACCAAATTGGCATAAAACTAGATTACAGCACAACCATTTCAAAATACCTAAAAAATGAACAGAATTTATAGAAGCTTTCTCAGAAGTCATACAAGCTGATTACATCTATACTAGGACATTTTTTTAAACGTACTCTAGTGATGATAGGATCTTTTTTAATGTTACGGTTTGAAGCTTAGAGTAGCCTTGATACCCAGGCTAGAAAAAGACAGAACTCTGAAAAATCACATCTAATAGGAATTTGAGTGGCTAAAAATGAACAAAATAACACTACTCTTTAACACAACCCTCCTTTACATCACGCCTATTGGTATTTTACTTACCACTTCTTAGTCAACTGCAATACATGATCACTAAGCATTTTACAGGAAAACAAGAATCAACATTTTGGTTACATTAGTCACCAGGCTGAAAGGGATCTCAGGGTTTTATAATTAAGGATGCCACCAAAAAGTATTGAAAACAAAAAATAATAACGTAACATAAAAATAATCTTTTTCTAATCCAGACTGAAAAAAAAAAAAGTTATTTTGGAAAGAAGATAACGAATAACTGAGGAACAAATAGTTATTCAAACTGAAGGGAACTGGAGTAATACAAGACAGGATTTTAAATTCTAACGTAAGCTTTTGCTTTCTGTCCTTCATTACACTAACTCTCTGATGCCTTAAATTTGAGTAGTTCATCAGAACTGACATGGTGCATACAAAAAGTGATACATTTTAGACAGTATACCAGGTGTATCTGTGAGCAAAGACACGGAAAACAGCAGTAAAAATACATCTGTAAAAATCATACATGGGTTTGGCTATAAGGTGCCTTGAGTGAACTACCAGTCCCCGCCTCTTGCCCAACTGAGCCTGAAGTATCATGCTTTTCAGAGAAGGAAAATAAAGGTAACAGTTTCCAAAGATCTGTTTTACTCAGCAGGACACTCTTTTCATATTATTCATGTTGAGATAGCTATTTGTCTCTTCAGCAGCAGCCCTAGAGACTATCCTGCCGAACAGCTTAAAGTTTGCTCCTTTCTTCACCTTTCAGTTAAGAGATTAGTCATTCACCTGAAAAATAACTTCTCCAAAAGTTCTCATTCTAACCAAACTTGTGAAGGAAATAGGAAGAGCGGTGCATAAAGACCCGATAGGGAGAAACATTTTCAAGTGTGAACGTCATCTTAACAATTTAAGCCTGATTCAAAACACTTAGTCTATTCAGAAATTTACTTACGTCTATACAGAAACAGAAGTAAGCTGCCAGTGATTCCAACCTAATTAGGCACCTTTACGGTGATTATAAGAAACAATCAAGATACAGCTTTCAGTTTCGAGAAAGCTTTCCAGTATGATCGCTGAAGATGACATACACATTCTTTATTTGAAAAAGTATTTGGTTTGGTTAAAGTTTCGTTAGAGGGATTTGTTTAGAAATTTAGGTTAAAATAATGACCATAAGGAAGACAGTGCTGCTACCCTGTTGCCTTCAAAGAACTAAGAGTTGAAGTCTAGCTTGGAATTTTGACTCCATTATCATCTGATGCATCGATTAAAAAAATAAAACAAGCTAGTGAAATATACTGGGAAATAACTATATGCATTTACAGATGTCAGTGCAGCTTTTCAACAGCTATGGCTTTGCTGTATCATCACTTAATGAATCCTCTAAACCTAAGACAAGGAAGCCTTTCAAACCAATTATTTCAAAGCAACGTTGTTCAATTAGATAAACGTTTTGGAATTGGAGGCAGGGCATCCTATATTTTTTTCCTGAAACCCCTAATGGTTTTGCTTAATAACTGCCAATAAACATGCATAATTGAATGGAAGTCTTTGTCTGGGAAATAATACCATGCTGAATAAGATGCTGGGTTTTTCAGAAGAATTACGTTCAGTAATAGCTTGGGATTAATGAAGTTGATCTGTTTCAAAAAGTATTAGTGAAAAAATTGCTTGCTCATTTTTCCTTCTAAATGCTTTACATAAACAGTTTGTGTAGGCATCAACAATCCCTCTGATAAGCACAGCAAATCTTTTGAATCTGGAATTGTCCCAGACCTCCAGAATATAAATTTATAACAGGATATTTAAAAATTTGATGTGCAGGATATATAGAAAGATGTACTAAATTGAATGGGGAAGAGAAGAAAGAGTAAAGGAAAGGAGAAAGAAAATTTAAAAGATTAGTTCAAAATTTAGGGAAAAAAAGGGAAGAGGAAAGGGAATAGGAAAACAGGAAACATTCAAGTCTAACATTTCTCAGTTAAAAAAAAGTACATTGTATAAAAAGTCATTCTGAAACCCACTACCAATATATATATCAGGAATAGTAATTCTTCACAATTACAGTCTCACCCCATCCTTATTCATTCTACATGATCCCCTGCCCTCTTAGCTTAACTGAAAGGCACAGCAACCGTGTTTCTTTACTTACCTCATGCATAACTGCAAATCACAAGCAAGAAAGAAAGCAAAGAGATATAAAATGACAGTGCTGAAATTCAATGTTAGTTACGCTTTGCACACAGGAAACAGCATCTAGTTTTATGATTGCAGATCTTGCCCGCCAAGATGCAAGACAAGGATAATCTAACACTGAATTACAAATACTCCCCAAGACAATTTTTATATAGATAACACTGCAGACATTACTTGGTGATGCTACAAAATGGAAATGCTGAGAGAAATTCCTGTGGCTCCTTAAAACATACCAGTCTGAGCTTTATAGGAATTTTCAATCATGTAAAAATCAAGGGCGGTAACTAAATTATTAACCTATTTTTCAGTATTTCACCTACTTTGTAGTGTATCAGTCACAGAGAGCAGCTGCTTTGGAACTAGCTTGGCCAGTACCAGAGCAAACAATCTCAATGTACAAAGTTTCAGGGGTTTCCTTTGCCAGGGAAACACCAATGAAGCAGAGCGACCCTATAGCTACGGGCAGTTCTCACAAGAGAGGCTGACACGTTATAGGCATTGCAAAGACTACACCCATGCCCCTAAAAGAAGCCTCAGGGAGGAGAGAAACGTATCACTGCCTACCAAGCACAGGGCAGACAAACAATGTGGGTGTCACCTATAGCATGCTGCAGCAGCCGCGGTAGTAGATCATACATCAAGGAAATGAGGTTCAGCCAGCTGCAGAAGCAAGTAGCACTCATTCCAGCTAACCCTTGAGGCAGAATGGTGAGCACTCAATGCCAAGCTAAGACTGCAGCTCTAAAAGGGGAGTATGCACCACCTACCCTGGACATTACCAATACCTCCACCCAGATAGAGCTGTAAAGGAAGAAGAAGCTGTGCAGACACTGATTGGCAGGAAGTGCCTGGACCTTGCTCCTGGAGCAGAGGCGAGTGGCAAACTTGCCTAAGTTGTGCCACGGTGAAGGACCTCCTGTGACAGGTGACTGAGCTGCAGGAGACAGTCAAAAGGCTGTGTACTAACAAGAAGGCAGAAACAAAGATAGACAGATGGAACTCATGTGCAATCTGTACTGAATCCACAGTCTGGGGCCAAACAGCCCCAAACTCCCCCACCATTATATAGGTTGGTTTGTTTAGCAATAAGAATTAGTTCACTAGTTTAAGAACCAATATATTAGTTTAGCAAAGGGAAACCATGGGTGATAGTTTTAAAACTTCCCATTTCAACTTCAGCGGGTGAATAGTCTTTCTGGAGCGCCTCCCCCATAGGGACAGGATGAGAGAGTTGGGGCTCTTCAGCCTGAAGAAGAGAAGGCTCTGGGAGTACCTTGTAGTGGCTTTCGAGTATCTGAAGGGGGACTACAGGAAAGTTGGAGAGGGACTTTTTATAAGGGCATGTAGAGACAGGATGAGGGGAAATGGCTTCAAACCAGAAGAGAGTAGATTTAGACTAGATATCAGGTAGAAATTCCTTACTGTGAGGGTGGTGAGACACCAGAACAGGTTGCCCAGAGAGGCTGTGGATTCTCCCACTCTGGAGGCATTCCAGGCCATCCTGGATGGGGCTTAGAGCAGCCTGGTCTAGTGGGAGGTATCCCTGTCTATAGCAGGGGGGTTGAAACTAAGATGATTAAAGGCTTCTTCCAACCCAACCCATTCTATGATTCTATGACTCTGTTAGCTCAATTTGTGCATTTATTTATTACAAAACTCCAAAACAGAAGAGAGACAATAATCTCAATGGCACAATACTAGACCGTCATTCAATACGATTAACTTACCATAACATCTCCTTTCAAAAGCTGGGCTGGCTCTATAGCAATGCAGATTCGGTTTTGATTTTCGGACTCTACACTACTTAAAGGAGATTAAAAAAAAGGCAAACAAAAACACAGAATTATGGAATTCTGTAATTGTAAGAATTAAAACATATTCAAAAACAAAGGAAAACGACTAAGACTTACTATATTCCAGATGTATATACGGGTTGGGTAGCTTGATATAACTTCAGAAAAGGCCGACAAGCTGTGAAGAAGTCAACAAGGTTATTTTTGTAATTTTTGAGAAGAAAGAAAATTATAATTACATTTATTTCCTAAAGAAGAAGGAAACTTGACCATAAAACATGATCAGGTTCTCAGCTCTTCTACAGGAACTGGGAACACAACTGTTCAGAAAACAGGCATCATTTCTTCATTTAATAGAGGACAAAAAATTATTTCATTATACAGTATTTCTCTTCTGGTTCATCTACTGGGAATTTTTAGACTGATATCAAGGAGCATCAACTCATCAACTTTTTACATGGCCTGACAGTGTTAGGACAAAAAGGGAATTTTTTAAAACTAAAAGAGAGATTTGGATTAGATATTAGGAGGAAATTTTTTTACTCAGAGGGTGGAGAGGCATTGTTACAGGTTGCCCAGAGATGCTGTGGATGTCCCCACCCTGGATGTGTACACAGCCAGGTTGGATAGGGCCTTGGGCAGCCTGATCTAGTGGTAGGCAACCCTGCCCAGTGCAGGGGGGTTGGAACTAGATGACCTTTAAAGTCCTTTACAACCAAGTCATTCTATGATTTCCTGTTACTTTGAGTTTTACGCAGGACTTTTAGGAAGTTTCAGAATGAATAGAAGGCTTTATATCTACACAGGGATTTGAAAAGATACATAATTTACCTCCACCAGCATCAAAGCTTGGGATGCCATGAAGGATAACATGGTGCAGGAAAAGTGACGCTGTATTCATTTTCACAGATCCAGACAGAAGGCCACTTAGAAACTGCACATATCTAAAAATACAAAATTTATCTTAACTAGCTAATAGCAGAAATACAATCTATCAGGAAAATATATTCTTTACGCTAATATTTCTAGTCCATGGGTACTGAAAAGCAGTGTGACTTTACTAATAATTCTAAAAGAATAATCTTCACAAAACAGCATGAAAATACATTTTAATTTACAAAATTACTAAATACATAGCTGTTTTACTGCTACTGTTAAAAGTCTTCACTACTTTGAATATCAAAGCAACTAGAAGCAATAGTGAAATCAATCATTTTGGTGCCCATTTTTATTCACAACTAGCAGTCTGAATTGGCTTTTGCAACAGCATGAAATGGACACCACTCCATTTACACTGAAGCACACTTTCTCATTAAAACAGAAGCAAAAAATGTCCTCATCAAAAATATTAGCAGAAAGTCTAATGTAAGCAAATAACACCTTTTTACTAGGAAGTAATCTCATTCAGTACCAGAGGAAAATTATCATAGCAATGTGAAAATCATTGTATTGCTGCTATTTTTATTTAGAAATGTACATAATACAGGAGTGCTCATAAATTGCACAGCATTGCACAGCACAGCATAGTTATTATTTTTCTAGTGAAAAAGGGCTGTTCAACACACCAAGTAACTTCATAATGCAATGGAAAAGCTTTTCTCAGAGATGAAGAAAATCAAGTGTCTTAAGTTTGTTGGTTTTTTTTTTCCTAGTTTAATTACTAGCAAAACCTTATCCTCTATACAACTTCTAAAAACTTCTCTGTACGTGCTGACTAAAACCAAACCTAAGGAGTAATTATTTAATCAAATCCAGGTGAATTTTTACATTTCTAGAAGAAGATTCAGCTGTACCACAGTTACTTGTCCAATGGATATCAGTCTCTTTTGGTACTGAACCCTTGATTACTGTATGCCAAAAGCAGGTACACAGCCAACCTCAGTACTATTCACTTCCCAAACTGCTTCATTTGAATTCTAACACAATCTTATTTGTGCAGATGGACTGAACAGGTAAGACATCCAGATAAACAGAATATATAATGCATGTTTTGACAAAAAATAGCATGGACACAGAACAGTTGGATAATCTACAGATCCTACAAGCAAGAGGTAATAAAAAATCTTTATTGCACATTAATCAAAAAATACTGCATACACATCATTAGTACTACATAAAAATGAGGTTTTATCTTGAAGCAAGTAAGAAACAAACAGTAATACCATCTTTTTCCTGGCAAACAATACAGTAAGAAAACATGCTGTGTGGTATAAAAGGTCTCATCTACCTCAAGCTATATGCAGGTGTATGAGAACTGTTGAATCACGGCCTGAACCTCTGATTGACCACCTGAGACGAGCACTGAGTCAGCTGCAGGGGCACAGGTGAACACAGTTTCCTAGACCCCATTTAAGGGCTGACTCCCCAGGAGGAGAAATCTCTATCTGGAGATCCTCCTCCTGGGAACCCTTCTGTGAGCCCAGGGCACAGGTTAAATCTTTATTTCATTTCTGCTTTGTAACAGGATAATCTCTCCAATCCAATACCTGTTTGCCATACAGGAGGAATTGAGGGCGCAATTTCATCAATCAAGATTAGTACAAGATAAAGTATTAAGAGTTCAGAAATTACTAGAGGATCTTTGTGAAATAGCCTTCACACAGCAAAGAAGGGAATAAAGTATGGGGGCAGAATATAACAATGACATTTTTTATTGGTATGAATTAAAAATAAGCTAAATACCTTTTCTGGGATGGCTGCATTAAAGCTGAAACTTTATCATCAAAGAATTTCTTCATAGCAAATCTGTCTAGAGCTTGATCAGCACTGTCAAAACAGAAGCACAGATACTATGTTATTTCATTTTGGTGTTATCCTGGAAATTCAGGAGGTTACTACTTAAAATGTGGCAAGGTAGTTGGAGGGGGAAAAAAGGAAATGAAGGAAGAAGGAAAGAAATAAGTACCTAACTAGAAACCCTAGCACTTACAGGTCAGACCATATTTTTTATTTCTTATGGACACCTTTTTATTCCAAACCTTAGGGCAGGTTTCTTCCTGAGTCCAAGTACCTTCTCCCTTACTCAATTATTTGAACTGAATATTTCCACCATGACACAGCGCAATACAATTTATCAAAAACATGAAAAAGGATACTTGCCATCATTTCTACAATGTTCAGTAGGTGAGTTATGTGGGAAATACATACTCCCTTTTTTAAAAAAGCAGCAGCAACACTACGGAGATGAAAAGCACTACCTAGCCCTTACTGTAGTATAGTACGTGAGGTGTGAGATATGCCAGGCTAGAGGATCATTCAAGTAGTCAAACAACTTATTCAATCTTTGTTTCTTCTGCCCTGAGCCACCAAGGCCATGAATGTTTTAAATAAAGATATATATCTTTGAAGGATAAATGCTTTCCAACAGATACCTACAAACTCTTCAAATGTACGCTTAAGGAACAAGGAATATTCAGGAATATTCAGAAGAACACACGCTTTCTTCCATTCTCTGCCCAGAATAGAAGCAGTTCTGATGGGGGGGGCATCAGGATCGATGTAGATGAATGCAAGAGGGCACAGAAAGAAAAAATCAAAACACCACAAACAGAGGTGCCAAAAATCAATAAGAATGCTATTAGTCACGCATCTCAAGTAACATGTTATGCTCATTTTGTTATATCAAAACCATTTGCCTTATAACAGATATAGCTGACAGTGTTAATTAGCATCAGGATGTTTTTTAAAAAAATGTTGCCAAATAATTAGACTCTAGCATATAAAATTTGAAATTCCGTGTCTCGTTAAAATTAAATGAGTTCCAAAAGGAAAAAAAGCAGACTCTTGTTTATTGCTGGTGAAAATGCATAACTAATGGTGGCGACTGTGTTAAAAATAGTGTTCTGTAGCTGAGAACGTGCTCTATCAGATAGTATTATGTTCTTTGTATTTTTTGTAGTTTTCATGGAAATAAATACAAGGCATTAATTTCAGAGTAACTTGCATTCTTATTTCTTCAGTGTATACTGGTGAATATATAATGCACTTGATTTCTTAACCTACTTTTATCTGTCAATTAGGCTTACATAAATTATTTTCTGACATACTGCTTTGAAAGTTTTTACACACCATTCTCATGGGCTTTTACCCATGAGAAATTTGCTATTAGCCTATAGTGATCCAGAACTTCATCCACCGCAGTACTGAAATTCATTACTGACAGGTTGGTGTGAATTCAGAATAACATTTGACTTAACCATGGCACTTGGAGTGGAAATTTTATATGTTTATGTTTTTATATAATTATATATGTGTATATATATAATCGCATACGTGTGTGTGTGTATAAATATATAAACATATATCATTTACATGCATATAGCAAAAACAACAATAAGGAAAAACAATTTGATTTAAAAGCAAAAACAAAAACCAAAATACTTCATCCAACTGACAGCATGTATAAAATTTAATCTTTATTGACATAAGCTGTCATTTGTCAGTTCATAATATGAGCAGTCTAAAAGAAAAAAATGGAAACCAAGGAATCAGACACTTATTGTTTAAATCAACTGAAGACCTGGTTCTGCAAGAGAAGATTCAGAAGATGTTTTCAACTGCAGTCTGCACTTTGATCAATGTCTGGAAATTTCCTATTAAAATATTCGTTCCACATTCTATTAACTACTTTCCTCAACTACTTTAGGAATAGTTTCTCATTGCTTCTAGAGAGATAACTTGATGGACACAGAAAAGGGATGCATAAAGATGGTAACACTATACAGAAAGGGTTTCTTGCATATTTCTTCATCCATCTTGAAAGATCAT
>PPHD01020703.1:0-13546 GCA_002909625.1 Bambusicola thoracicus | reverse complement strand
GTTTTGCTTTGAGAAACCCTATTGCTTGGGGGCTGCTGAAGTTTAATGGGAAGCAGATTTGACCTGCATCTGCCTCCCTGATCTCCATGCCAGGTGGGTCAGGAGCAGCCCAGGAGCAGCAGACTTCAGCCTTGGGATAAGTTAGCACCCAGGTGTTAAACCTGGCTCACTTTTGTGGTGTTGCTAACGTGCATTTCTTGCTACTTTGCCATGAGAACAATTGCGGTCTTAGATGAAGGTACCTTGCTCCCTCCCATGCTGGGGCACAATCTGAGGGAGACAGTGAGCAAACCCTATGTTTTTTCCAGGTGTTCCATGCGACTGTAATGTCCTCACTGAGAGGGGCATTGCTACCACCCCTGTCCATGAGTTGGTTGGCTTCTGGGCATCATTGCAGCCACTGATGCATCTCTGCAGACTTGCTCTGCCAAGACTGAACTCCACTGAGCGTCAGTAGTTGTACAGGCACAGCTGCTCCTTCAGGCAGAGAAGGGAGAGCCTTCAACGTTAAGGGGCCTTGCTATTAAATTCCTGAAGTTCAGCCTTCTACCCTCACTTCTCCTTTCTCTTTTCACCCTTTGCTGAAGTCTCAGGGCCTGAAAGTGGAGAAGTTTAGGAAATTTTTGTTGTCCAGGCCACTGATGACTGCTTCCAGGAGGGAGTTTGCAGGAGGAAATGAACCCAGGATTGGGATAAAAATTGGCAAAGGCTTCTAGCATTGGAGAATAAGCTGAACTTTAGCTTGAAAAAGCAGGAGTACTTGAAAACGTGGAACCAGAGCTCTCTGTGCCCACTTTGTACAACAAAGTCCAGGAGTGTTCCCAGTTCCGCACTCCTGCCACCTCCCCAGTGCTTGTATATGGCAGCAATTAATGCAAAAGCTGAACATTGGCCAAATACATGAGGATTAGTTAAGGGGACAGCTTCGCATGAATTGTCTGATCCTTTCTCAGCCAATTTCAAGCATTCCTCGGCCAGCAAACAGCTCTGTGATTTAACACACAGTGAAATGAACTCTACCCAAAAAAGCTAATGCTATAGAAAGATTCATGAGATCTTCACAGTGACTTTTACAATGAGTTGTTTAAAAAATATAAAAGTGTAAAAATAAATAAATCAACACCACAAGCTACAGCTGCCCTTACTGTTTCAGATACCAGTTTCCAGAGCAGTGCCCTCACCACAGGCTCTGTAAGCTGGTTGCATGTTAGCTCTCATGCCTGAGATTGCTCCTTGGCTTACAGAGTGGTCGGTATCACTGCTGCAGAGCAACTGCTTCCTGACAGTGTGATCTGCTTAGAGCTGGCTGATGGGCAGCAAGGAGCCTGGTCCTCTGCTCCTGGATAATGCACAGAGCTGCTGCCTCCACCAGAGTGTACGTGCTAGTGGTGTTGGAGTCGGTCCCTGAGCTTCCAGGAGAGTGAGAGGAATGGATTCCAAAAGCAGCAGATGAAGTGCCTAAGAAATTGTTTTAAACCAGGCTCTGCACTGAAGAAGCAGAAACAAGTTGAGACAGGTCTGCAGGGGTGCTTGGGCTTCTGTGTATGGTGCTGCGGCTGGGTTTAGCATGTTTCTCTCTCACCTGGAATTTGTATCACTCCAATGTCTCAGCTTTTGTTTCTCCCTTTTCTGACTTCTGTATCAACTTGGCTGCTGCTGATTGCCAAAAACATATTGGTATAGGCGTAGAGTGGGAAAACTTAAGGGTAAAGCTGGTGTCCTAGGTCAGGCATGCTGGAAAATGTATGGGGTAAATGCTGAGAAGGAGCACATTGCTAAGGAAGGCAGCACGTACTGTGGTCTTTGCCTAGAAAACACTTTCCAAGTCTAGTGCTGCTTGGGTGGCTGAGCAGGATGCATTAAACACAGTGCCAGGAATAACCAACCATCCCTGGACATGGAGGGGCTGCTGCCTGAGTTCTCTGGCCATTACTACTGTCCTTTATTAGCAGGAGAGTTGAGCTTACACTTCCTTTTCAGTGATTACACTCTAGTGAATTAACTCTGATAGTGTCTGTACATGGAAATGACTTTTAGCCAATGTTGCACCACTGACTGATGCAAGTGAACATTACCTCCAGTGTCCTTCGCTCAAGACAAACGTGCTGTGAGTGATGTCTGTCTGCTTTGCTATTCAGTGGCTCAAAATACAAGATCTCTTGGTGTTCGTGCCAAACCACTGCTCTGAGAGTCCCCACAGGTTTGTCTTCAGCAGTTTTAGTGCCTTGTGCAGAGCAAATAGCTTCTTAAAATGCAAAGGGGAGAAGGTTTCTCGAAGATGGGAAAGTCTTGTCAGGAAGAGCTTCTACACTTTCTCCCTTTCAAGTGGTGTGGTCATGTGGTGCATGTCCAGATGCCTTCAGAGAAACTGATGCTCAAGCAAGGGAGGAGTATTTCATGAACCCCAGCTATCTAAATGGCTTCTGGAGTTCACATTCTCCCCAGGAAACTTCTCTTTTAAAGGTCTTTTTTTTCCCCCCCCCTCTTTTGCAGGCGTCTCTCACTCCAGTGAAGTCCGGAGGAGAACTGGAGGAGAAACCAAAGCCAAAGGATCGAATCACGTCTTGTCTGTTGGAGAACTGGAACAAAGGCGAAGGCCTGGGATACGAGGGAATTGGCTTGGGCATTGGGTTACGAGGGGCCATCCGGTTGCCATCCTTCAAGGTAAAAACAAAGATCTGTCTTCATTATACTAACATTCCCTAAAGGAGCTGTAGGAGAATAGACCTAGCTAGGTTTGTGCCCCAAAGCCCTACAGGCTCTTAGCCCCACACTGTTCCCTTACAAGATTCCTTCCTCCAATATCCCTTCTAATCCACCAATAAAAAAAACACAGGTGCTCTTACCCAGCCTTAGCCTTTCATCTACCACTTGTGTGAACTATTGGTAAAGGTTTTCTGCTCTGCAAGGTAAATGGGGCATGCGCTTATGTCCTGGTTTCAGCTGAGGCAGTGTTAGGATGCAGTGTTTCAGCATGGTTGTAAAAATATGCTAATAGCACTTTACACAGCTATTTCTTTGCTTAGAACTCTGTAAGCAGAGTTTATTCAGAGCTGGATTTACTATTCATAATAGGCCTGTAACACCACTAGATCTCTGGATTTGGAGGCTTGGCTCTTTTGCATAAGTCAGCTGTAATGTCTTGCAGTTTGGCAGCTGAGTCACACCTGAAATTTGATTTAAAATGTTCTCTATCTCATGTGAGTTTATGGGATTAGACTTACAACTATAGGGTCAGTAACTTTAAAGATTATTGTGTTTCCTGCCAAAAGTAGAAGAATAAAAAATGAAAGTTTTTTTTTTCTTTAGTAGTTTAAGCAACAAATTAGTGTTGTTAGAGAGGACTGAAATTTTGAATGCAAAGAGAAAGCATGTAAAGATTTGGGACTAGAGACTCAGCAGTCTTGATTTAAAATAAAACTTGTTTCGAGGTTCTTTAAGATGATGTAGGCTTAGACTTTTTTGTCTGTTCTGCTACAACTCAGACATGCATTTGTCCCGAGCTGTCTCTGTCAGGTTCAAAGCACCTGATGATGACATGCACCATGCTGACATGGAAAGTGTTTTGATTGAAACCGAAGGGGTGGAATTTCATTCACCGTAAAATGCTGTTTGCAAGAAAATAAAAGGATTAAGAGCTGGGGAAGTGGCCCTTAATTTCTGGGTGTAAGTCACAGTAGCAAAGTGAAGCAGTAGCAGTTTAAGAAGTTGATTTCTGCTGTTTCTAAACTCTTTTAGAAATGCAAATTTTGTCTTTTGTTCAGGTGAAAAGAAAGGAGCCACCAGAAGCTGCCTCAGCAGGAGATCAGAAGAGAATCCGGCCTTCTACTTCTGTTGATGATGAAGATGAAGGTTTGCACAACACATTTGTTTAAAACCCGAGCAGATGCAAGCCACATGCAAGCTGAATTCTTTTAAACTTCACAGCAGTGTGCTCACTTACAGTTAGACACAGAGTAAAGGATTTGAGCCAAAGCCCTGCCTCTTGCAAACCTCTCATCAGCTGGGGGGTGTCTCCTCTGGATTCGGTTATCTTACATTCACTGGTGGGAAATTTAAGACCTGCACTTTACAAACACTCATGCCCTATTCTAGATTTGGTGATGCAGACCTGGTCACCCAGTAGAGGGAGCTCCGATTAGTTCCTGGGCTGTATTCTAGAGGTATGCTTGCAAACCACTGTGTGAGGGAGAAAGCTAGTAACAGACAGTTTGCCCCGCGCAGTTTTTAAATTTATTTGCTAGAAGAATCTATTTTCAAATATTAACTTCCTTTTCCCCTCTGGAAACATGGAAGAATGGAGATAAGGGTATTCAAAGCTTCCTGTCTTTATTTTGCATTAAAAAGTGGATTTAAAATAGTTTTATTATAAACTCGATTCAGACCAGTAATTGGTTTTAAAGTATAGAAGCAAGGCTTTTGTTTTTCTGTTTTTTGTTTTTTTTTTTTAACTGAAAAGAGAGGAATTAAATCATAAGAACCAAGGTTAACTGAACGTCTTTCTCATAACTAGACCCACAAATCCATCAGTTCTTCAAGAAGTAAAGCAAACCCTGAGTTGTTAAAGCATTCGTATCCCTTAGTGTGTCTCTGTTTAGGGAAGCATACAGGGAGTTTCCTGACATGAATCATGCATTGTGCCTTCCTTCTCTGATTCATGGGGAAGCTTGCCTTCACTGGTGCAATATATTCTTGCATTTCTTGGTTCAGCCTCTTCTGTATTCTGTTCTGATGTACAGCCTCAAAAACATATTTTTCTTAAGGATGGTACAGTTCTGTAGTACTGTTCTCCAGGCAGCGTCCAAGATAGTGTTGGATGAGACAACCTCTTGGCAAGATCCTCTTTGGCTTTCCTATCGTGATCTCATAGTGCCATGTCTCTTAGCTGTTCCTCCTAGAGCTTGTTAGCTTTGGCTTCTTGCATAACGCCTTCCTTGGGACTTTCAACACTTTGCACCCAGTCTCACCCTCACTTGCACTGTGAAATTAGTAAGTGCCTGTGAGCTTGGGGACTCTCACACCACATGGACACATTGCTCCAACTTTAATTTTCCCAAAACAAAAGCTTTCATGTTGTTGTTGTCGTCTGCAAGTCTCTTGCAAAGTATTTGATGCCATTTTCCTTGTTTCCCAGAGTCGGAGAGGGACAGAGATGCTTCCGATACAACATCCGACCTGTCAAAGAAGGATGCAGAAGCAGTGGGGCTGAGGCGGCGACCAGCAAGGCCACTGGAGCTCGACAGCGAGGGGGAGGAGGGAGATGAGACATCAGGGAAAGAGGAAGAGTCTTCCTCAGAGAAAGAAGAGGAGCAGGAGGAGGAAGGAGGCTTGGTGAAAGCAGCACCTGGCAAGGTATGTTGGTTTGTGATTGCAGTTCTGAATGATGCTGTCTGTCATTAAAAGAGGTCCAAGTAATTCCAAATCTCAACATTATGAGTACTCATCATAGGATCTCTCCTAAAATAATCTCTGTAGGAGAGAACCCGTCAGGTTCTCTGATCAGCATCTCTGAGAGTCACTGGTGATTACTGCATTGACAGCCAGGTCAGTGGGTCAGACACTGTTAATTTCTCACAATGCTTTCTTGTGAAGGAGGAAGAGGATGATGAAGATGATGAGGAAGATGAAGACGATGATGAGGATGAGGAAGATGAAGAGGATTATGAGGAGACAGGTGTTGAAACAAGTGACAAAGAGGAAGAGCAGGACTCTGAGGAGGGTAAGCAATTCCAAGGAAAGCAGCAAGTTTGTCTTTCAGGTCATTTGGGATCTCCCTTTTGCACTCTATTCGTAAGCCAGTGTTTATTTGTGCACCCCTTTCACTGAAAGGCAGTTCTATACAAGGTAATTTATACAGATATACATAATCTCAGTACAAAAGTATTAAAGAGGCAGTCCGCCAGGAGAGTGATGTGGGCAGGGTGCCAGGCAGTGCTAGCTCTGCTGCTTATGGAGCTGCCTGCTGTATGGTGACTGCTGTTAGCATCCAAATACTTGGTTTAATAATCCCTGCAAAAACAAACAAGCTGTGAGGGGGTTCCTTCAAATCCACCTGTTGCTGCTGATGTTGCTTTTACAAGTGTGGAGACAATATTTGTTCCTGTAGTAGGGCCTGATTATTTACTGAAGTCAGAAAGCAGAACTAATGGTAACCTGCTCTTCTTGTAGAAGATGCAGCGAGTCCCTCATCTTCCAAGGCTGAAGTTGAATCATCAGATGAAAGTGAGGACTCCTCTGAATTTGAATCAAGTTCTGACTCAGATGAAGATGATGAGGAGGAGGAGGATGAAGATGAGGAAGAGGAGGAGGAGGAAGAAGAGGTGACTGAAGATCAAGACAGAGAACCCATGGTTGCAGAGACAGAGAATGAACCTGCCAGTCATGAGCTTCCCGATGATAAGAGGGAGACCATTTTGGAGCTCTATCCTGTGGACTACATGGATGCAACGGGCTTGGGACTCTCAGAGCCAGCTTTGGTGGAGAAGGATGAAGGGATGGAAGAAGTCAAAGCAGAGGAAAGTGAATGTGATCAAGTCCCAGAGGAATCTATTGCTGCTGAAACGCTGAAACAGTTGGTTATGGAAAGAGACCAGGAGACAAAACTTGCACTGTCTCCCATCTGCAGGCCAGGTATAGCCTTCCTTTTAGTTTGGTACTTATTGTTTTTCCAAATACAGTATTCTCACAGCATCCAATATGTATGATTTTGTTTCCATTGTTCTTTGGTCTTGGCACTAGGCTAGGGATTATCTGTATCTTTTCTTCCTAGTAAAGTTCAGCACAGACCTTTTTGCTTGTACAGATAATAGTGGTTATTGTATCCAGAATCTTGTCCTGGACCAGTTTAGTTAGTGTCCTGCAGGAGCTGAACAGTTGTCATCATCCAGAGGTGACTGGAAGGTGTGATGGCTGAAGCTCAAGTTAGTAAAGCCATGGCTGCTAAAACAGAACAGGAGTCTGTGCTTAATGAGTCACTACTGACTGTTCTTGGTTTTAATACCAAAGAAGAATGCAACTGTTAAGCTGTATATGGCAGGTGAGTAGAGTCTTAGATTTCTATCTGATTCCTGGTACTGTTTTTATTATTTTAGACTTAGTTCTTTTAAGTGAACAATATCCCCTGATTTGCTGGAAGAACAAAATTGTCTTGATTCAGTACATAGTTGTATATAGCCCATGAAGACTAGAATAGGAGTAGAATGCAGAAAACTTGACATATTCTGCATCAGGAAGGGGGAAGCCAACAGGGAGTTCACATCTAGTGTAGTAAGCCTCAAGCAGGATGGGTGTCTGAGGGCTGTTGATCTAGGAACTGGGTGGTATTTTGCCACCTGCAGAGCTGGAAATCTGCTCTCTGCCCAGGATATCACTCCTTGGCTGTTACAAAATCCAAAAGACTTAAAGGCTAAATGTTAAACCAGGCACAAGCTCAAACTACAGCATTCTTACTGTGCTGCCCAGCCTGGTCATACAGGAGTGATGAGAGTCTGACCCTTCTCCTGTGATTCTCTGGTTCATTCAGCGCAGACAGATAAGCTTCTCCTCCAGTTCTCTAGGCATTTCCCCTTCCTTTTGCACTCCCACTTGAAAATGTTATTTTGAGCTGCCTAAGATGATTCACTGTTGATTCATTTTGGCCCTGGATCTAAGGAGGTAAATAAACTCCAGACAAATGAGCCTGCTGCAGAGAGCGAGCAGCATATAAATTGCCTCACTGATACCATCTGAATGTCTCCTCATTCATTACAAGGGCTTTCCATTTCCTTCATGTGTTGTTGGGGAGTATTACGCTTCTCCCTTCCCTGTTTCCATCCTTGGAGAGCTGAGGGTACTTCTTAGCCCTGCAATTAGTTTACCTGCCCACATCAGAAAAGCTGATTGCTTGGGGTTCTGACACACATCCTCCACAGCCCTTGCCCTGCAGTTCACTAATGCTTTTTATGTCTGCAAAAAGGTGGTCAGGGGGTTTGAAAGCAGAAAACCTTCATTCTGGGCTGTGTAGTAGCTAATCCTCAAATTAATAGTGTGTTTTCTTTAATGGTCCATTAGGGTTGTCTGTGGTAGTGTCTAATTACTCCATACTCTGTCTCCAAAATGTAAAGCATTGGTGCTTTTAAAGCTTCCCAATGGAACTGAACTGTTCTGTAACTGCAGCATCTTTAACATGCCTTTACTGACAAGTGATGTGTAACCAAGTGGAAGCAACACTTCTGATTCTTTATTTTTTTTTCCCTAGTGGAAGAGCCCGAACCCTTTGTCATGCTGGAGCCAGAGGTACAAGAATGCCCAAAGCCTGAATCACAAGATGAGGCTGGCACAGTCTGTCTCTCAACTCCAGTCGCAGTCTTTGGAGAACCTCTGCCCAACAAAAGCAGCTTCTTTAGCAAGTCTGATGACAGCTGCTTAGAAACGCATGTTAAAACAAAGCTGCCCTCTGCAGTGGAGGAGGAGGACCGGCTGCCTCGCACACCTGGGCGGGAAGTGATGGTCCATTCAGAAACTGATATTCTTTTGCTTCCAGCCCACAAGGTGCCATCCTCCACAGTTCCCTTACCATCGACTCCTGGTAAAGAGGAATCTGTAGTCCCTCCAGAAAAGTTTCCCGAACAATTAATGGTGACCAAAACGTCCATAGAAGAGGAGATTCCTAGGACTCCTGGGCGGGACATTTTGGCCAAGTCTTCACACCCCCTTGGAAAGTCGCAGAGCACAGACACTGTTCCAGCCACACCAGGAAGTGATGCTCCCCTTACGGGAAGCAGCTTGACCCTCAGTTCCCCTCAAGTCCCAGGGAGCCCCTTTTCCTACCCATCCCAGTCTCCTGGCATTAACAGTGGCATTCCTCGGACTCCTGGGAGAGATTTCAATTTCACGCCTACTTTCCCAGAGGCTGGTGCTACCATTCCTTGCCTTCTGTCTGGCAAGAAACAGTCAGAGGATGACCTAGAAGAGAAACCTTTTAAAGAGCCTCTTGGTGCTTCCCTTACTATCAGCATGAACAGCGTTCCTTCTCCTATTCCCTTTGCCAGCCCCACGCAAGCAGATTTCCGCACAGACATGGGGTTGCCACCTAATGAGCCAATACCCATTGCAGCCCTACCATGCATACCTGGAGATGGAAGAATGCCCATCGAGGAGTGTAAGGCAGAAGTAAAATCTGTTTTGCTCTCACCAGAAGCACCTGTTGGTGCATCTATTCTTCCTCCTCCACCACCACCCTCTGTTCTTCCCAAAAGGAGGCCGGGTCGGCCAAGGCGGTCCCCACCTTCTGTCCTTTCATTGGATATGTACTCGGGCAAAACCATCGAGCCACCTCCTGTCCCCGTGGCCTTGGTGGAAAGTGCTATGAGCAAAGAGCTATTGAGTGCACATCCCGATGCTTTCTATGGACTGAAGGACCCTGAAGCTGTCACCCTAGATTTCAGGAATGACAGCTTCCATGAGAAAATAGCAGCTGAGACAGTTGCAGAGAAACTGCCGTTTAAGGAATTGGAGAACCAGTGGAATGAAGATTTCAAGGAAGAAGAAGCTCATGTGAAGCCTAAAAGACAGTGGCGAAGGCAGAAGAAGTCACCTGAGCACCTCCCAGTGATTCCTTCCCCAGAGTACTCCCCACCCCAGCCTCAGTTCAGGCCACGCTCCGAGTTTGAGGAGATGACCATTTTGTATGATATTTGGAATGGAGGCATAGATGAGGAAGATATCAAATTCATGTGTATCACGTATGACCGCCTCCTGCAGCAGGACAATGGTATGGACTGGCTCAATGACACACTGTGGGTATTCCATCCATATATCCTTTCTCATTGGTGCTCTGCATTACACAACACTTGCAAGACAATCATTTTTTGCAGAAGTCAAAGTTGCTTATTAGAATAGCAATTACTTATTTCAGCAGAGAATTTTAGACTTTTATTCCCTGAAGCTATACAGAAATATCACAGAAGTGGCTGTTGTGCTGCATTTTCTAGCTAGGACTGAAGGGAAAATCTGTATGTATCTCTTCTGAGGAGATTTCTGGGAAGCTAGTTTGTATGTTAGACAAGGCAAACTGCACTGCCCCGTGTATTGCTAAGGATTTCTGGAATTAAAATATCTGATCCCTAACTCCCTGAAGGAGCAGATTTACTGAGGCCCATGAGAGCAGTGTCTCCCAGCCTTCTGGGCTGAGTCCCTCTGCCTCATCCATTGCACCTTAGCTGACTCATGGGTGTGAGATAGCTGTACTGAGCTCAGCACGGTGTCCTCAGGGCTTGGGGTGACTTCTGGAGGGGGAACAAAAGTGCTCTTTCAAAGCTCCAAGGAAAAGGGTGCAGCCAGATGGAGGGGCAGCTGCTCTCTGTGTTCATGGTTCAGCTGCAGGGAAATCTTTTTCCACACAGGTTTCTCTTGACAGCTTAATGTTTTTGTTTAAATTTTTTTTCTTTACTTCAGTTTCCCAAAGCATTCAGCTAAAGAGAGAACCTGCTGGGTTTTCCTGTAGGCATATGGGCTTGAGAAACTTTTAAAAATAGAATTGCTATTTCTTGCAGCCTCTCCCAACAGCATTCTCCATTCTCCAAGCTGCAGCTGTTAGCTCCATGCAACCACAGCAGGTTTTTGTCTGATACCACCTGGCAGCTGCGTTGCTCCTTAACTTCTTTCCACCTACCAGCTTTTCTACCCCCAAGAAAAAGAAGCGAGACGATGGGATGCGGGAGCACGTCACAGGCTGTGCACGAAGTGAAGGCTATTACAAAATTGATAAGAAGGACAAACTCAAATACCTCAACAATAGCCGAGCTTTTGCAGAGGAGCCTCCAGCTGACACACAGGTGAGGGCATGTCTTCTGCTGACCACCAGGTGTGAATGAGATTTGACTTTTTATGGCCTTGGGCCCCGCTACTCCTTACCTTTTGGCAAGGAGAGAGATGATGCTGTTGCTGCATCTGTGTTGAGCTGGCCATTTAGGTGGTGCTGGTGCTCAAAGTAAAGTGTTTCAGAAGGCCATGTGTTCTGTGATGATGATACGGCACAAGAGATTGCTCATGGGTGGGGTTGCAGGGTGCTTTGTCCATTGGGTCAACTCTGATGATGCATTTGTCCTCAGGGGATGAGCATCCCTGCCCAACCTCACGCTTCTACGCGGGCTGGCTCCGAGCGGCGGTCAGAGCAACGCAGGCTTCTCTCCTCCTTCACTGGTAGCTGCGACAGTGACCTGCTCAAGTTCAACCAGCTCAAGGTAGGTCCCTGTGGGTGGGCTGCATTGGGCAGTGGCTGGCTGGGAGCAGGCTGAGACCAGGGCAGGACAGACAAGGATCTCAGTACTGGGCACTTCTGTGGGTGCCAGAGGACTGAAAATGGCCCAGAATTGAACTGTTGCTTTGCCTTCTGGCAGAAGTCTCTGTACAGAATGGATCAGAGGTGCTCAGCTGGGGAATTGGGTTTTGCAGCCCTGCTGTCATAGCAGCTCTGGTGGGCAGAAGAGCTGCTCTCAGTGGATCACCCAACACAGAGCCTCTCCCTGGTACGCAAGCTCTTCTGTGATTCCATTTAACCTGACTTAAAGATCTCTGTAGTCTAATTCACCTAAAAATAGGAACAGAGTACCCACTGGGAAAACAGGGCACTCTAGTCCAATGTGCTTCTTTGTGAGGAGCAGAGGTGTGAGCTGCTTGATATATGGCTATAAATAAGTGCATGAGCTTATTAAGGTGTAGGCAGAATCATCAAGGCTGTGCAGAACCAAGACCCCAGGGAATCTGTTCTCCAAAGCAGCGTGTGGTCAGTGGTACAAACCCAAGTACTGTGACTCTGTGGGACCTCTTGTGTCCCCTGTACTGCCCTCCTGTCATCGAAAGACAGAAGGAATTTGGATTGACTTGAAGCACTACTTGTGGCTAGGGTCAGCCTTTCTCTTTCCATGCTGGGACTAATTCAGGGTTTCTGGGATGTTTTCTTCATGCAGTTCCGGAAGAAAAAGCTAAAATTCTGCAAGAGCCACATTCATGACTGGGGCCTTTTTGCCATGGAGCCCATTGCAGCTGATGAGATGGTGATTGAGTATGTGGGTCAGAACATCAGGCAGGTAAGCTGGAACGTGACTGAAATCTGATCAAAACCCAGCTGAAATAAGTGATTGAGTCTGACAGCTGGGCTGGCATCCCTGCTGTAGGGCATTAGCTGTGTGAGCTAGGCAGACTGGCATGTGGTTTAAAAGTACAGGTGGGGTTTTCAGCATCCCATGGAAATAAAGTGATCAAATCCTTTGGGAGTAAGCCCTCCAGAAGCCCATTCTGAACTTCTGGGTATTTGTCATCGTGTATCTTGAGCAGCACAAGCACAGCTGAGGTGAGCCTTGTGTAGGTCTCTGCTCACAGATCATTCCTGCTTTGTGTTCTAATGCCACGTGGGGTTTTCTGTAGGTCATTGCTGACATGCGTGAAAAGCGATACGAGGATGAAGGCATTGGGAGCAGTTACATGTTCAGAGTTGACCATGACACAATCATCGATGCTACAAAGTGTGGAAACTTTGCCAGGTTCATTAATCACAGCTGCAATGTAAGTATTGGTGTGGGGTTTTTTTTGTTGTTTGTTTTCCTCCCTCATATAATTGTACTCTGACATACAGATAAACCTTCTGAGTCCTCACTAACTGATCAGGAACACACTGAGAAGTAGCAAGGGTTAGGATTAACTTAAGGAGCTGCAGCAGATCAAAGCTGGGTCTAAACTTGTGTAAGGAAGAGATTTGAAGGAGCTGAGAAATTAAATATGCGGTGAGACAGAGTGCACTCAGAATCCTCCTGACCATAGTGTGGGATGCTGACAAATACTGTTCCACCGCATCTAGTAAGTATTTCCTTAAAACAATTTTGGCAGCTGTTCTGCTGTGGGAATGATCTCATTCTAGTGTCCACATGGGAAAAGTAGTCTTGCCCTGGTAGGTGGAGAAGCTGCTTTCCCCCAGGTTTTGTGCTGCAATGTCACTCAAAGACTTCTGGATGTCTAGCTGTGTTACTGAGCATTAGCTGACCTGTGACAAACTTGGTGGAACATCGTGTGAGCTCCTGTGCACTGTAGATGACCACAGTGCCTGTTTTGGAGGAGCACAATTAGAGCTGCTCTGGTTTCTGGCTTCATGCCTCCAAACCTCAGCTTCCCACTGCGTCTTCTCAGCCCAGTCTCTGAGAGCATGGCTGAGGCTGTCTGGGAAAGTGTTGGCCCTGCTCTATGCTAGAATAATTGTATGGAGGCTGGGAAGTCATGGCGTCAGGATCCTAAATCATTACCTGTTCTGTCACCCCTGCAGCCAAATTGTTACGCTAAAGTGATCACGGTGGAGTCTCAAAAGAAGATTGTCATCTACTCGAAACAGCACATCAATGTGAATGAGGAAATTACTTATGACTACAAGTTTCCCATTGAGGATGTAAAAATCCCATGTCTTTGTGGCTCTGAGAACTGCAGGGGAACCCTAAACTGAACTCGAGGTTTTTCGTCACACTTGCACCTTTGGCCATGTCAAAACTGTGGTAACCAGGTGTGGTTGCACTTTGCCAAA
>PPHD01020702.1:0-13548 GCA_002909625.1 Bambusicola thoracicus | reverse complement strand
GCCCCGCCCACTCCCTGCCCCCGCGCTTTCCCGCCTTTCCAACGGTCGCGCCGCTCCGTGTGGAGACGCTGCGTTGTGGCGGTGGTCCCGCGCTGCTCCTCCGTGAGGAGAACGACGGCCGCTCTCCCTCGTGTGTCCCATGCAGAAATGTCTCCTCCTCAAGATAATACGTATTCTGTGTGTGTGTGAGCACAAAACCCAGAAAACTTCGTATGGGAAAGCCTCTTGTTAAATGCTTACATATGCCAAACAAGCAGCCTCTGCAGCCTGAACTACTGCTTCAAGTTTCTTTTTTGGGTGTAAATAGTATAAGAAAATCTGAGGTGCGAATATTGTTTTTTGCTTTCTAAATTGGAGTTTCCATTGCTTTCCCGGTACCTTGGAATGTGGTAAATTTTAAAGAATTGTAACATTCTGCCATGGCACAAATGCTGAGTTCTTACTGGGGCTGGAATTCCACTGATGAATAAAGGGATATTTTAATAACGTTGGGTATTTCAAGCCTGAATATTTTTTACCTGCAGAGAGCAAATCTGCCTGAGAAAGTGCCATTGTCTGAATGGTACTTAAGAGTACTAACAAACATATATATATAGACATGAGTATATTAGAATCATAGAATGGCCTTGGTTGAAAAGGACCACAATGGTCATCCAGTTCCAACCCCCTGCTATGTGCAGGGTCGCCAACCAGTAGCCCAGGCTGCCCAGAGCCACATCCAGCCTGGCCTTGAATGCCTGCAGGGATGGGGCATCCACAGCCTCTTTGGGCAACCTGTTCAGTGCGTCACCACCCTCTGGGTGAAAATCGTAGCAAGACATGGTTTATTTCTCTGAGTTTGGGGCATTGGGCCATCCCAGAGCGAACGCAGCACATGCTTATTAAAAACTGAACTGTTCAATTGTTCAGGTGGGAGGTGCCCGCTCCCTTATTAAGTCCATAAATCCTCCTGCTCAGTTTGAGCCTGCATCGATCAGGCTGAGCTGCTTCACACCGAGCACAGGCAGCAGGTTACCACTGCTTCTCATGCAGCTCTTCGTATCCATCACATCTGTGTCATTTGCTCACATCCTTACGGAAGTGGCTTTTCTGGGAAGACAGAGGAAGGCAGCCCCATCCCAGCATGCACCCCACACACCCTGCATTCCAGCTTGCACGTACTCCATCTAAACCACTGCTTGGTGCAAAAGATGTCTCATATTTCTTCTGTAGCTTTCCCAGCAGCGAGGACACTTATAATAAGTCCTCACCACCCGGGATGTAATGCATTCCTCAGTGCTTCTCAGAAGCTGTACAAACCAGAAATCATTGCAGTAATTTCATTTAGCAGCAGCGTCTGCGGTTACATCCTTCTCTGTGCAAAAATGCGGAGCTCTTCGATAAGAAATCTGAGAATAAGCAGAGGCAACAGTGAAATAAAGGGGCATTTTAGGAGATAGGGATGTAACAAAGTGGAACTGTTTTAGATGTAATTGATCTATAGCTTTTACTTCTGTCCCTGTAGCATTTGAGCACCTCATGAGGTGTTAGCAGTCGGATTCTGTCATTTATTGTCTCTCATGCATGGTTGTGTGAGTGCTCCCCAAGGAAGCTTGTCTTTGGAGCTGCATAGGTCTTTTGGGAATACTTGCATTGTAAACTATCCAAAAAAAGAAAAGTACCATAGCCTTAAATTATTTATCTGTGAAATGCCTTTGTAATGTAGAAGGGTATTATTTACCTCACTTGAAAACTGGTCACCGAGAAGCAAAGCTACTGAGAAATTAAATGAACTATAGCAGGTCTATAGGAATTCCTGTCCAGAACAAACAGTTGAAAGCAGCTTCCTCCTCAGCTTCCTTAATATTGCTGAACAATTAATAGAAATTTGTATTTTTATGTCTTTGGTCTTTATTTTTTTTTTCTTCCTGGCTTAAATAAAGTGTTAATTAGTTTCCATTTACCCACAGTCACTTGCTCATCTGTTTTTGGAATATGAGCTGCTTACTAAAGGCAGATGGACAAAAAAAAATAAGCAAAAGACTCATAAAAGACATGGAAATTTCAAGCCCTGGTTATTTTAATAAGGAAGCAAATAGAAGGAAGTTTCTGGTCCCCTTGGGAGAAGCTCCTAAGGTCATCTCTAGGACTAAAGCTGGTAAATATGCAGCCTGGTGGAAGAAAGACATCCAAAAAAAGCAAGAAGTTCTTAAGGCACAGTTGAGGGCAGTCTTTTGAAATGTGAAACACTGAGTTACAAATGAAGATCTTTGCTGGTACTGTTTTGGAAACATCCTCTGCCAACTGAAACCCATGGCAGAGTGACTTGATTTCAGTGACTATGGACATGGAGGGGGGTTATGGCCTGCGTTGCAAGGCAGTGTGTGTAGTTGTGGGTTAAGAATCGCTTCTGCATGACACTGGTTTTAGATCAGCCATAATGTTGGGAAACATTCACTTTTATAGCCTAAAATGTTCTTGGTTATGTTCCAGTCCTGTAGAAAAAAATGCATGCATTCATATAGGCAGACCCGACTTTGTTCTACCCCAAATCAACTTCAGAGGCTCCCAGTTATGTTATGCCCAAGAATTCATGTTGACAAATCTTGGCTGGAAGCTGCACTGTTTTCTGGGACAGAGCGTGCTTGTCTACAGGAGGTTGGAAAGTAGGAGGGTGCAGGAGCCATTGCGGAACCATTCTGCAAGCTATGAGCAAATTGGTAAACCTGTTTAAATTTGGGCACAGTCTTTATCATCATAGAATGGCCTGGGTTGAAAAGGACCACAATGCTCATCCAGTTCCAACCCCAGCTATGTGCAGGGTCGCCAACCAGCAGCCCAGGCTGCCCAGAGCCACATCCAGCCTGGCCTTGAATGCCTGCAGGGATGGGGCATCCACAGCATTTTCCAGAATATCTTTGTCTGTCCTGATAATTATTAGTTTAAATTGGCTGTGGAAGATCTACTTTTTAATTATGTGGGGCATTTCTGTCAAGGTGGTGGTGCTCAAAATACTTATGTGAGATAAATTCATGACTACCTATTCTCCATCTCACTCTGCTCTGCACAGATTCTCGTCTGGTGTGAATGGATGCGAAGCGTCGACACCGAGAGAACTGACTCAGAGCTGCTCACAAGGGTCACAAACTGTGAACGGTGAGAGATGCTGGATAAAAGAGCCAGAAACTTCTACAGCTAAATTTAAAAGCTTGAGTTCCTGTAGAAGAACAGATGAGCACTGTAAGTGTTTCCTTCAGTCGTTCAGTCATGCAAAGCCATTTCTTTGGTATTTTGTTCTGAAGTATAAATACTGCATACTGGAACAACTGAAAACTTGCTTTAATTATGAAATGCCTCACTGCTGAGCAAACAAGAAGTTGAAAGCGAAAAGCCAACAGGCAGTTATCCATTAAGCAAACTTAAACACTGAAAAGGTGCTTAATTAAAAAACACACATGCCAGCATTTGAGTGAGGAGTGTGGAGTGCTGAAGGGAAGTCAATGGCTTGGGGATAAGTGATAAACAACAAAATCTGTCAGCTTTAGGCTGCTGATCAAAATCCACACCATGTCTGTGATACCTGACATTTGTCCACACACTGCATGCCAAGATGTCAGTGATCTGTGTGTGGCTGGCAGGAAGCTCCTGTCCACCTCACAGAAGACATTATAATGCTGGGCACTTCTGGGCACCTGGAGGAGAGGCAGTCAGTGCTGCTGTTCAGACAGGACAGAGTAAACTGAGAAAAGGCCGTGGAGAGGAGCACATGGAAATGCAGCAGATGTAGGGGTCTCCAAGGGCAGACTACTGCTATTGCCTGCCTTTGGTGATGGCTGTCCCATTTGGCGCCGCATATTAACAGCTACTCAGCAAGCCCACAAAGGCTACTTCCAATCTTGTACCCTTTTTGGTTATGCCAGAGGCCCTGGAAGCTTGCTGTAGGAACTGCTGTGCCTATAGAAATGGAGAGGCGGATCTTTTGAAACCACTCTTCCACAAATCATGGGCATTAGGTAAAAATAAGGGCACATTTATTGCTGTCAGCCTGGTAGCACTGTCATTAATAGCTTCACAGTGATGGGGGCACGGAAAGAAAACAAAAGCAAATTCTAGCCACCCATGTAGCTCTGAGTCAGCTCCAATAGGCTGTTCTCTCTTCAGTCTCTGACCAACTCCTAGGACACTTCTGCAGCTGGCCCATAGCTGAAATCTGTCTCAAGCAAAACCTTTGTCCTAAGAGACGGTATTGGGAAGAGGAGCGTTGATTTGAGTACTCATATATCCTCAGCCTACAGGGATTGTAACCTCAAGCATCCAAATGCTCCCTGTGGTTCTGTTTATTTATGCTTCCCTTTCCCCAGGGACTTTCTGTGAGCCATAAATCACTCAATACCTGAACTGTTAACATACTTCCTAAAGGATTATTGAGCTCCCCGTCCTGCCCTGAAGCTTTCGGAATGTTTCCATCCCTGGCATGAGTAGGTGGAGCCATCTGCTATCCAGGCAGTAAGCAGAATTTGTTAATGACTGTCACAGTGTGATAGAAATATAAGCAAATCATTAATCTGTTATGTGCTAAATTCTGTAATGAGGCAGGGTATGTCCCTGTGTGTACAGCTTCTCTAGAATCTCAGAATCATTCAGGTTGGGAAGTCCAGTCTAGTCCAACCATCAGCCCAGGTCTATGACCGCTTTAGAGCACACCACTCAGTGTGACCTCTACGCTCTTCTTGAAAACCCTCTGGGATGGTGAGTCCACCACCTCCCTGGGCAGCCTGTTCCAATATTTCACCACTCCTTCTGAGAAGAAATTTTTCCAAATATCTGACCTGAACCTTCCCTGGAGCAATTTAAGGCCATTCCCTCTCATCCTATCACTGCTTACCTGCAAAAAGAGGCCAACCTCCTTTCAGGCAGTTGTGGAGAGCAATGAGGTCTCCCCTGGACCTCTTCTTCTCCAGACTGAGCAATCCCAGCTCCCTCAGCTGCTTCTTGCTAGACTTGAGCTCCAGACCCTTCACCAGCTTCAATGCCCTTCTCCAGACGTGCTTCAGGGTCTCAGTGTCTTTCTCATATAGCAATAAATACATTAAAATACAAAATATACAAAATCTAATGTAGTAATAAACTTGCTAACCAGTATTACCACCTAAATTCAAGTGTTTGTATTTATTCTCTAGGCCCTGACACCTGTATTTCATGTAAACTGCTATATGGGATGTAGACGGGTATGTTCTCTGCAGGTCATTACCAACAGCTTGCTCAGACTAGAAATAAAGGCAGCCAAATGCTGACAGGCAAGTCAGGTTTGGGAGGCTTGAAGATTAAGGTAAAAGGGCTCTTCTCTGGCTGCCTGTTCTCTCCATGAAAACATAAATATCTTCAGCCTCTCTGGCTGACATGGTATAAATCTTATCCAGAGAACGTTCATGAGCAGATGCTGACAGAGAGGCTGAATATGAGGGAGTCCAAAAGCTGAAGCACTGCATCAGCATCATAGAATTACAGAATATCCCGTTTTGGAAGGCGCCCACAAGGAGCATCGAGTCCCAGCCCTGTCTCCATACAGGACCATCCCAAAATCAAACCCTATGTCTGAGAGTGTTATGCAAATGCTTCTTGAACTCCAGCAGCTCGGGGCCTCATTTAATAGGGTCTCCTATAAAATTCTCCCTGCTGCTCCATACCAATTCCTACCTCTACGATCTGCCTGGCTGCTCACTTGCTCTCCTTCATCAGTATATGAGTTCTCTCGTAGTAATCTTACAAAAATATCTCCATCTCACTCTTCATTCACTGCATTTAGAGAAATGGGCTGGTGACACTCTGTTTCCTTAATCCATAACACCAGATGTCTGGCACGTGGGATGGTGAATTGTGCAGGTCTGGAGATCACATCTGGCCTGATTCAAACCTCAGTGCATTTTTTTTTCTGTTTACTTCAGCGGGTTATAGCTCAGGGCTATTGAAAAAAAATGAAGTCTTACTAGTCATCAGATCTATTCTTTATTTGAAAGATGAATCCTGTTTCGTATCAGACTTGATTTACCCATTCAATAATACTTCAACTAGGTCAAAAGAGAAAAGGGGAGCATTTCATACAGCACAGTGTTAGCCCGGTGCAGAGGTTACTGACCCCATGTCCGATTTTGCATTGGAGTCTTGCACAGATCCCAGTGCGTGGGCCATGCTGCATGGCAGCCACGCCAGTGAGTTTTGACCCTCACGGTAAGGTGAGGCTGTTTGTATTACTGCGTTCTTGCTGTCTCCCATCTGTCTCTCTGACCCTGTTATCTCTTGTAATTTTGAGCTTTTGGAATGGATGACGACAAAAGTCTTTTGGCAGATACACTGACAGCCTCTATTGGTCTTAAGTCAGTACAAGGAGTGAGGCAATTTAGACTAAAAGCCTACCCTTATTCAGATGTGAGACTGAGGGGGAAATCAGAAATAAAAACCAGAACTGAGCAAACAGGAAAAGGGAAAGATGATACATACTGCAGAAGAAGGCTAACTGACCCTGCGAGGAGCTTGGCATGAAATGTGCTATCTCCAGTATCACTCTGATTCAAACTAATAACAGCTTTTTGAGGGGAAAATGGAACGGCAGTTCTTTTCCTTTAGTTGTTTTTCTTTTTTCTTTCTCTGACATTTTCTTTGCCTCTTTACCTTCATGTTAGAGATGGATAAACCCCATCTCACTGTTCTCGGTGGGCACCACCTGCAAACACTGCTAAGCAGCACAATAGAGGGAATGCTTGAAACGGAGTCAGCTCTGGTACTTCAGTGCTCATTAGTTATAGCTCAGGCAGACTGGATGTTTGTGCACCTTGGTTGCCAGCACTGAGGACTGCAGGAGAATTTAATAATTCACCTGTGATGCCAGGTTAGTGTATGCAGCCAGCACAGGTTCAGGGCTGTGCCTGTGTTGAGGACTGTGGAGCAGAAGCATCAAAGCAGCTCCACAGACCAGTCTGCCAAGAGCAATGATTCATCCGCTGTGCTGAGCCAGACGTGCCTTCATGTATTGCTGCTGGGACGCCTTGTCACTGCCCTCCCAGTGCTGCTGCTCCCAGTGTGTGACATGTGGCACAGAAGGTGCTTCAGATGGTTCCAGGCAGGGATCAGCAACTGTGATGCTCTTAGACCCAGCTTGGCCCCAGCTTGTGCGTAGTGCCATTTGTATGCGTTGCTGATCCTGGACCAGTAAATCATATTGAAGCTGAGCTGACTCTGCACAAAGGCATCTCAGGTACATCTAAATCCTGAGAGCTGGCAGTGTTTTACAAATAAAGAATTCAAGTCGCAACACAAAGGTGACTGGGGAAATGTAATGGCCCCCACAATCTAAGAGGTCAAACAGATTGATCCAGCACTTTGTTCTGGTGTTAAATCCATGGACGTGCAGCTGAGGCTCCTGAGCACAATGATCATTAATATCAAGAACTGTGCCAGTAAGGAGAGGTTAGCAGAGCCGTGGCTGCAGTAAGGCATGTAATTCCCAACAGCTCTGAGCAGGGAAAAGGGAACTATTACCTGCCTCTGGCACTGGGGGAGGAAGGGAGAATCCTGGGGACAAAAGAGGACACAAATTCTGGCATGTGGGCATGGGCATTGCTGCCGGGATGAGGAGGGATGGATTCATGCAGGGAGCCCCTGCAAGGAGTGGGAGGTTTCTATAGGAGGAAGTGCTAAGAAATGAAGGATTGCCAGAAGTCCTCAACTGGCATAGTGAGCTTAGAATACAGCATTAATAAAATATGCAGTCCCTCCTGGCAACAGTGTTAGTAATAACCATCAAGATTAGTGCTAATGTTGATATAAATAAAACTATATGCAATTATGATCAGCTAAGGTCAGGAAGATATTCTTTTCCTGGACTGAACAATTAAGTGCATTGTCTGCACCTACGGGCAGACGAGGTTGGAAGGGGAGGGTTTATCTTCTGAAAGCTTCAGCACTGACCGCTGCCAGAGACAGGATCCTGCATCGATCTGTTTGGGAATGACAATTTCTCCTTTCTGCAACAGCTGCAGAATATCTGTGCTGGGAGTTCGGAAGGTTTGGCCTCACTTAATTTGATACTAAAAGATCATGGTTGACAGGGCGATATAAAACTGCCAGTGTGATCTAGAGAGATTCTTGTTTATGCCTCTGCATAGGAAGAGTTTGTCTTATGAGAAGACAGGAACTTAAAGTAAAACCTGAATGTAAGCATATAAATAAAATGGGTTGGTATTTCCTTTAGGCTTTAAATTCATGCTCTCAGAATATAAATAAAATGGTCTGGTATTTATTCAAGCTCCTACTTGAGATGCAGGCTACATTTCCATAGGTTTGCTCTAGCGTAGCAGCCTGCTAGTAATTGCAGACATACTGTCAATGGTGCTGGCACACTCATTTAATGGATTACAGTTGGTGCTATTAGCAAACAGTAATTGCTTGCGATTTAAAATATATTGTAATTGCACTTTTAACATTGACATTTCATGATATCAGGATGGTAATTGTAGCATCTTTCATTTTGATCAGCTTATAATATGGACGGAAGGGCAGTTTTCCAAAGAAGACCAAGAGAAATACAGTGCTCCAAGTCCTTCCACAAAGCCTCCTGTGCTGCTCCCCTTGCAAGGCACATCCCAACTTCCCACAGTGCAAAAACGGTGAGGATGCGTCTGAAACCACGCAGAGATTTCCAAAATGGAGCCTTCGAGCTTCTGTACATAAAACTTGTTATAACTGGTGGGTATTCACTGGGACGAAAGAGAGGAAAAACCTATTAACCTTGACACCATTTCACACGATGGGAGTAGGGAGGATGCTGCCAACTCCACCTCCCTGTGCAGCTCCAGCTGCAGCACAAGCACAGGCAGAAATCTCCCCCAGCACTAACTTCTGTCACTCAGCTTTAGGTTTATGCAAATACACACTGCTGGCCTGTACCCTTTGCTCTGACTCATCTGAAGTGTCCACGTGGGGAGAAGGAAGCACCCCTATAGGAGCATCGGGGAAGTGCCTGAGGTTAGGCAAGACGAACCCGAACTGCAGGGCCGAGGTTTTCTGTTCCTGCAGTGTGGTGAAGGTACCCTGATGGATTGCGTGATCCGTCAGTCACACAGAGATAAATGTGACTGTTCTGAAGGAGGATTATGGATCAAATGGGAAATGAGTTGTGTGTCATTCTGCTACGCCTGATTAGTTTTAGTCCTGCTGCTCAAATGTGTCCAGCATTTAGCTGGAGCTCCCCCCTGGCTTTGTGAGACTAATAATGAGTAACTAAGCTTGTTATAGTCACAATAATAAAGGAAGCATTAATAGTAAATTAAGGAACTGAATTTGAGAAAATCCAGCCACGCCGTGATTGCTGTCAGTTAGCAGCTGAGTCAATCAGCGTCGATTCAGTGGCTTTAAGGCTACAAAACTTCATTTCCTCATCACCTCCCTATCACCCTCAGCATCTTACTTGTATTTCCTAAAAACCTGTTAATACTTTCCTGTGCCGGCAGTTGCACTGAATTCTTTACAACATATCCACATGTCCTAGGAACAGCAACGCAGAGCTGGGGAGGGAAAAAAGTCTTTACAATCAGAAAGTGTCTATCTTGAAATTATCTAATTAATGTTCTCTTTATAATAGAAAGCCACGACAGATCTATACATCCAGTTGTTAGAAGCTCTAGAAACCTGTATGCCTTGGCTTCGGATTGTGGCTACGTTAGAAAATGTTTCTTCTACGTTCTGTAAAACTGAGCTTCAGTGTCGCTGCCAGATCTGCAGAGCTGCCCAAACCAGAGCTGCCAACACAGCAGGAACAGGCTTCGGATGTCATTTCTGACCCAGGAATTGGAAACACTCACGTCTAGTTAAATACACGAGCCAAGGAAAATCATTGGTAAACTTCATTAGAGAGGATTTAGTTGCAGCTCTGCTGCACGGTCACATTTCCTGTATGTGCCCTGCTGGCACTGACACGCATGCTGCAGATGAGTCGAATTCTGCTGACAGGCTAAATGGGAGCATTCTGTGTCCCCTCATTCTCAGGTAAAAATAATCCATTTCTTCAGGCAAAACTGTGTATCTGCCTCTCTCTTGGACCATCTCTCTCATCATTTGCTTCTTATTGTGCCCTCTGCCAGAGCACTGCATCAGTCATCCTTCACTAAGGATGCTCTCTGCTGCAGACATGTCTCCAGCACTGGATGATGATCTCAGTGCCAGGAGGTGCCTCCTGACGTGTGGCTGCACTGATCTGCTGCTGACCCATCACTACACCCTGCCCCTACACACAGTTTTTCTGTTGTCCTCATTATAGGGAAATGAAAGGGAAAAACATAAAAATAATGTAAGTAACACTGCTGCGGAACAGAAAGCTCGTAGGAAGAGCAGTGAAAAATCACACACAGCATTGGAAGTCTCCAGAGAGAATGCAAAGATATAGGGCAGCCAGACAGTAATTGCAGTGTTTGCAAAAGTCAGCATGCCCGCACCCTGTTCTTTACAGCAAACACTGTTGGGCAGCACAGCCTGCTTTCTGTTCCTGAGGCTCACAATTATTTTCTTGGTTTTTTTTTTTTTTTTTTTTCTCTCCTCATTTGATCAGACTTTCCAGACAATTTTCCTGTCAATTTCACCTCTCATTTGCAGTTTCACAGACTGTTACAGGCACTGTTGATACCAGAGGTCCTAAAACTGAGTGGAGCTAGATTAGTCATAACAAGAGCGTTGCATTGTTGTAGTGTTGTAGTGTCTCGGGTGGATAAGTGTGCTCCAGAAGGCAAGTTTCTGAGACAAACAATATCTGTGAGCACAGACATCAGTTGCTGGGGGCAATGCAATGGGAGCTCTCGGAGGAAGACAGAGAAAACAAAATTGAAACCAATTTTGAGTCACTCACCCAACTGTTGTGCAGCTTCCAGCCCTTCTCCAACAGCACTGAATTTCATGGAAACCACAATAGCTTCTGGCCTATGGGATTTGTATAAAGGTGGGTATGCTGCCATTTTCTACATCCTTCCATGCTCAGTACTCACAAAGTACCCCCCTGGTTGGCCAGCATTTTTCTGCTGTAGCACACACAATGTGTGGGCATTGCTCACGCAGCAGCGCTCTTTTTCAGGCTGCACAGAGCTCTTAAGTGATAGGGAAGCAAGATTTGGAAGTTTCACTCTGTTCACATTCAGATTTGAAGTTGCACAAGCATTTCTGGCAGAGAAGATACAGCAAATCGTCAGTGCAAACTATCAGGCTATGTGTATGAAAACAAGAGACCAGTGTGATTGCTGTATGCAGATGATTTTTGTTCCAAGAAGATACATTTGTGCGCGGTTTAACCCATGTTGTTCAGTGTGTAGTTCTCAGGTGCATTCTGTTCACGTCTTACGAAGAGGTGTCACTGTGTAGACCTGATGCAAGGCTGCTCCTTTTCCCATCAGTGCAGGTGTTACGTGGCTGGCAGGTGACTCAGCTCCTCCTGATGCACCGCTCCCAGCACACATCTGTGATACCATCATCTCCAGATGCTCAGCCCGAGTCCAGCTCCAAATAATCCCAGAACTGAGTTAAAATCAATGAGATTTTTGAAGCAAAGAAGGCCAGTGTTCTCTTAGACTTACAATGATGCATATTTGTGCTCTTCTTTCCTATTCTTTCCCTATCTCATAACGGGGACATTTTTACAAATTTCTTTGTAAATACAGCTGAGATTTCTCCACTATTTCATTTGTGCAGAATTTTGAACCTTAAAAATACTACAGGCCTTGCTAAAATTGGCAAAGACAATCATAGTGCCCAAAAGAAGTTATGTGAGCTCTTTTCTTCTCTCTACTTACCAGACATAGGCTGTCCAATTTTCAAACTGCCTCTCATGTCATAGAATCATAGAATCAAAGAATCATAGAATCATAGAATGATTGGGTTGGAAGGGACCTCAAGGATCATGAAGCTCCAACCACCCCTCCACAGGCAGGGCCACCAACCTCAATACCAGCCCAGGCTGCCCAGGGCCACATCCAACCTGGCCTTGAATGCCTCCAGGGATGGATGGGGCATGTAGCTGGAAAGGAGAGGAGAAGTCAAATGAGTGGCAGAAGGGATCTCCCTGATGAGGAAAACATTGGGATTTAGGTTTTATGGACTGAAATGGATATGACTTTGAACATCACATGGGATGGAGTGAGGGCTTGGCTGGAAGAGATGCAGCTGGAGAGAAGGCAATCTCTTCTCCCCATAAATACTGCCATCAACACTGAGCTGTGCTGGCACACTTTGGCCTGGCAGAGCAGGGTATGGCACTAAAGGTGGGTCAGTGGTAGAGCCTTTCAGTGCAATACACCGAAGAGTAACCCAAGGTTAACATGGCCTGTACTCAAGGCAACATCACTCTCCTCCCAGGTTTAATGAAAGCTGTGTTGTTCGTCCAACGCAGCCTCTAATTGCTGGCTGAAATTCTCCCTATAATTACAACTGGCCACTTTTGATACTTGTTTTTAAGTTGTGGTTCCCCATTCCTGTGTGTTCAGCGTGCCTGTGCTACCACTGGGATGCATTCATGTGGGGAAGGTGTTGTTTCTCTAAAGGGCTAATCCTGGAGATCCTTGGGGGAAGATAGTTCTTCGAACATACAAAACTGCATGTTTGCCTACTGCTAATTAGGAGAAAGTAAGCTCCAGTTTGAATCTTCCTGAAGGCTGGGAGAAAGAAAAGTACCCTGGAAGCAGGTGGGGAAGGGTTAACAAATAAACAGCGGCTATGAAATTGAAATATTCTTTCTGGCTCAAAGATGGAAGGCAAATGTGCTCATCAAGCACAGTCTCTTTATCTGGTATCTCACAGTGCCACAGGGGACAGCGAGACGCCTGCAAACCAAGGTCACTGCCTCCCTCTTAGCAATGCACTGCTATGTGTGGGCACAAAAGGAAAAGCTCGTCCTTCTGCACGGCCAGACAGAGTGACACGTGGCAGGCAAGGAAGCATGGAAAAAGGCAGAAGAGCTGGCACCCGAATTCTCAGATATTCAGAGCCGACGGGATGAGAAAATTATTCAGTCCGACCTCATTTGTGATTGGGTTTTTCCCCAGTGTCTGATAACTTGTCATTTAAAAGGAAACAAAGAAATGCAGCGGTCTATAGATAACAGCTAAAATAAATGTCCTCCTTTTTAAGTAGAGAATCAGAGAAGAAAATCAAGCAGGTTTTAGGGCTAACTCCTGCAAATAATCACACGTGTTCTTAACCCAGTGGACAAGATGGATGTATACAAAGCAGTAAACTACACAGAGCCAGACCCTGGTGTGGACGTTTGTCTGCGGGTGTCTATCCTCTTCACTTAGCACTGCTCTCAGATGGCTTTGGCTGATCGCATTGGAGAAGGTCAGGGGCCGGCAGCTCCTCCTGGCCAGGGGGAGGAAGGAAGCCACCTCATCCAGGGGGGAGGACTAGGAGCAGAGTTCAGCGATATAAATAGGAGCAATGACGTGCAATATGGCCTCAGGTCAGAGGAGAAGCCTGACCTTCTTTACTTACAGGTATAGCTGCAGCCAGTTGGCTTCTCTGTAGGCCAAAAAATGGCTC
>PPHD01020700.1:0-13549 GCA_002909625.1 Bambusicola thoracicus | reverse complement strand
AAGTCTTCTTTCTAAAGTCCAACCAATGAACTTCTTGAAATTTACTTTATTATTTTGTTGTTGCTTTCAGAAAAAGCATTACTTGTAATAGAAATGCCTAATTTTCCATGTGAAGAGATTGCTTCATGGGAAATTGGGGCAGAGGGGAAAGACAAAATGTGCATCATTATGTAATACAATGTCAGAAAAGCATAATGACACAAAATTTTAAACTAAATGACAACCTGACATGCATATATGTTGATAACTTTTCATTTATCTGATGAGAAATAGTCTACAGTAGCAAACTGTATTCTGCTTTCTGTAGTTGTTACAGAAATTAACTACAAATTTTCAGATCTACATTGTGTTGTGGGAAGAAGAAAGCAAGGAAGGATTCTTTGTTTTGCCTGAGGTGACATAGGTAGCTGAGTTTACTCGGGTTAGCTGAGTCTTGGTAGCCATGCATGGTATGTACTTACCTCATCGCATCTGAAGTACATCATATTAACATTAATCTCTCCTAATGACTTTTTCAAGTATTCTGGAAGCAGTCTGTCAGTTATTTTTATTTGACTGATAGTGACATCACTGTAACCTTAATCATTCTGGAAAAAAATAAAATGACATTAACTGACATAATTTAAACATGAACTTTTCGCCATCTGATTCAAAAATTAAATTGTATAGAGGAAAGAGGCAGTTAGTGACTTCACATTTCCAAAGCCACAGCTTTCCATGAAATAATTTCTACAGTTCCCTTCAAGAAAATTTTGGACTGTCACTGAAATCTGTTTGTTTATATAGATCGGCAGTTATTCCACCCTTGGGTGCTATTTTGGCATATCAATACAGATAACATCACCTAGCAGATATATTAAAGAACCTCTAGTTAACTACAAATAAGTCAAATTTACAAAGATTTTTTGATGTTTCTCTTCCATTTTTCTTCTTTTACTCCTCCCTGGCAACTTATGGGTGTGGAAACCCTTCCTTTTCCATCCTCTGCTCAGGGTTTTGCAAATTGAAAAATAAGTTGAAATATCTTCCTTCAAGTAGGGAACTCTGGTAATTTTTACTTAGAATTTGCACGCAGGGTGTGAAAATAAAAATACTGGCTATGAGAACACAGATTTTACTGTCTATCATGTTGTTAAGAATGTATGCAGATGAACAGTAGAATTCTAAGTTTTCTGTTCTTCATAAGCCTTGAATAGAGGTTGTGTATTTAAAGAGACAGTCTTACCCTTGTTTTAAGTTGATTTTTAGAGTTCTTAACTTAAAGGAGATCTTTTGTGAAGCTTTACTTAACATCACAAAATATGCATTATAGCCTATAGTTTTTTCAGTGCTTTTCCATTCTTCTATCACCTGAGCAGCCAAGATTTCAATAACACCCTAACTTACTGTGATATCCATTACCTTTTCTGTCTTACATCCATATTAACCTGAGTCTATAGTTGAGTCATATACTTACCTCTTCTTTTTTTCTCCCTGAATGTCTAGTATATTGTGAATCTTGTAAACTATAAGAGGTAAAATATGATCCTTGCAGTATTTTTATAAATCAGTAGATTTCAGAGCTATCATTGTTTAGTTCGGTCAAATATGTGCAAATACTATTTATTTTGTGAACAATCTGCAGCTTATTAGATTTTATCTTCCTTGTTCAGAAGTGAAATTATAAAACTGAGTAATATTTCCATTTCTCATTATTTAGTTTCCATGTTCCAGTTTGAAAAGAGGGAGTTTAACATGAAAAATGATTAATTTAGATCTGTATTTTGAGGAATATACTAGATAGGCTGAAGTAAGAACAAGTCTGAATGTTGGTTAAACAGAACATGTTTGCGTTTCTCATTTTTTAAAATAAATTTACTTGAATAAAAAGTAATATTTACAAATTGTATTCTTTTTAAAGATTGCTCCTACATCTGACAGTGATTTTGGACAGTATAACTGTACAGCTACAAACAGAATAGGAACAAGATATCAGGAGTACACACTCGGTCAAGCTGGTAAGTTAAAACTGTTTCTAAGTTTATTTAAACCTTTCTTCCATTCTCATCACAATACAGTTCAGGCTTTTCTTTGTTTACTTTCTTCCAATAGAATGCTTGCAGTTAATTTTAATCTTCTAAAACTAGAGTAGCAGTACAATGTACAATAAGCCAGATTCCTAAGAGTATGAATCTTCTTTAGATTGAATTTTAAGCCCCTCTGAAAACTGAAAAAAATTCTAGTAAAAACAAGGATGGATTAGGAAAGACTTTCCCCTTTTCTTGCCTGTATTTTCTTGAGAAATATCAAAAAACTTCAGCAAAAGCTTATTGTCATTTGCAGTTCTAGCTATTTAAAAGCAGATTAATTTAAGCTCAGAAATATTCTAGAACCAGTTAGAGCATTTCTGAATATTTTAGGCCCATCTATCATTGTTTAGAGAAATACAAAATATTGTATATTTGGTCTTTTTTTTTTTTTTTTTTTTTGGCAGGATTAGCTTTTAACTGAGAGTAAATGAGAGCTTCTTAGCTTTTCTTTCAGTGTTATTTTGTTGTGATATGGACCAATGCTTGTTCAGCAAGCTTTGAGGTCTCCCAACATGTTGATCTACATTTTTAGGTGATGTGAATTGTTCCAGTTCTAACGAATCTGTGGAGTTACAATGTAGTTTACAGTAACAGAAGTTCAACCAAAACTGAATGCTTTACTTCCCTTGTGATGCATTGTTATCAATCATTTTCGTCATGGAACTTTAAGGTCATACTACTCTGCTGATTGACAGTTACATTTGAAGGGTAGAGGTAGAAATAAGGATTAGAGGATTTCCAGTCTTGTTTTTTTGATTTTTGTTTGTTTGTTTTGTTTTTAATTGGACTCCTGTATTTTTTATAATCTTTATTTTTTCAGCTGTAATTTCTAGTTATATTTTTTGAAATACGAAAATAAATTATTTAGACCCATTCTAGCAGGACCTTTCTGGGTGCATTGCTGAAATGTGCACGTCTAATCATAGGGAGCCTCTCTTACACTACCTAGTGTTTTTATTTTTTTTTTAATACTGCTCAATAGGGTAATTATTTTCTTTCAGTTTCTTAAGAGTTTTAAAAAATATTCTTAGATATAAGAAATCATAGCTTTGAAAATTATGTCCACTATCTCTAAGGAAATAGTAACTAGCACATCATTTACCATCAATACTACCCTCTTTGTCTTTTGATGGTCAAAATGACTGAGCTTCCTCAAATAGGGAAATACAGTTTTTCTCTTAAGAAACAGCAGATTTTGATGTGGCAAGATCTGTGACATCCAGGAAATCCATCTTCCTTCTTTTGAGGACATTTATTTAGTTACTCTATTGCAAATCTAATCATCCTTAGATAGCTATATGTTATTGATGAAAATATATTACTGCTTCCTTTTGCATCTAAATATCCTTTGTCTGAACTAAATTGTAATTATGTACAGTAAATTATTTATATTCTGCCTTACAAAACTTGCCCCAATTTAAGGACAATGGCAATCCAGTCCATACTCAAAATCATTTTTTTGCGTGTATATGTGTACGAGAAAAGAATTTCTACAAGAGAAATTGGTTGTAGAGTCTTCATTCATGTTCATGATCATTTACCTAGTTTGTCCCATTTATTTCAGTGGATCTACTTGAAAACTGGAGCTTCTATAGAAAAGACTGAAGTTAGGATTGTAACAGTTCATCAGTACTACACGTGGCTTTAAATGTATAAAATGAATTATTCCTGTGATGTTCAAAATTGAAGTAGTAAGAGAAAAGCTCTAAGTTTTAACTAACTATGATCTATTCTGTCATAATTTAAGAAATAGCCTCAGCCTTCTGAAAACTCAGGACATGATTTTGTAAATACTAATGACTGATATAGGATGTGCAGAGTTGCATTAAATTCATCAAACTAAAAAACTATACCTAGCCCCTTAACTTTAGTCAGGCTACATCTATTTCTCTTCAACCTTGTTTTCTCTTTGGGGCAACTTGTACATGTCTTGATTCAGCACCAGCGTTTCCTCTGTCCTGGTGCGCTAAGTGTTACATTGGCCTCTGGAGTATCATCCCCAAGGTTTGATTCATGCAAGGATTCACTGGAAGAGAAAAGCAGTAAAAGGGCAGTATGAAATCTGCTTAGGATGGTTTCTCAGTTCTTCTCAGAAACAGAAAGTATGCCAATGGAAGTCTTTCTTAAAGCCATGAACCTCCAATGTTTTACCTCTTGGGACAAAAGAAAATGATAAAATGAAGCAATTGTGCCAGTGGGAACAGAGGCAGTCGGATTCTGCTACTGCTTCGCGCTGGTTTTTTTTTTCAGAGATGCGTATACATATGTTAGCATCTCCATAGATATAAGTATTAAATGCTTCCTAGATTTGTGAAAGAATAACACGTCAAAACTCAGTGATAATACGTGATGATTTTAGCTTTGCATTTGTTTCCTGCTTTTATAAATAATTGATCTTAATACAAAACAATTCTCATCTTTAATTGAAAAATAACATGCTATTTTGATTATGCATTTTATTTCAGCTAAGTCTCACAGGAGAGCCCCTGGAAATGCAAATGAGAGCAAATAACTCCAGTTCTAGTTTTCAAACAGCTTACTATTCTCTATTTCTACAACAATTTGTTCAACATTTTTCAGTTACTTCTACAGAAGACTTATCCGCTCTTTCGAAAATTATTTATTTAAGTTATTAACAAAGGTAGATTAATAGATATTTAGTGAAACTAACAGATAAAGAACTATGGGAAGTTATTGTGTTAAGCGTCAGCTATATCTGGACATTTTATAATATGAAATGAAATAGAAAATAGAATAAACTCATATTTTTTAGAAATTATTGTGAACATATACCCTTAATATACCATTTTGGTGTAATATTTGTGTGTTTGAGGGTTTCAGGACTCCAGTGTTCTAGTGTTCTACTGTTGACAGTAGTGTAATTTATAATGTCCACAGTCCTGACAGATTGACATTGTTAGCATTTATTCCTAAATACTAAATTTTGGGGGGGGCAGAAAGAAAAAAAAAGACAGCAAATAACAAATGTAGTTAACTGTTGTTTAAGCTAGCATCAACAGAAATACAAAATATCCGGGGGGACAGAGGATAAAACCATCATAGTAACTATGGGAATAAAATGTTGAATACAGCTTTCTTCCTAGTTTTCCTACGTCTATTGTTTTACTCCAGTGAATTAGGAAATCTTAATGACTGATATTTCATATGTTAAAAAGCCTATAAAAATTTTCATGTGTTTAAATGCAGCCTGGATTTTCATTGGCTTTGATTGTAAGAACAAATGCTGAGGTGTAATGTACTTTTATAATGGATCTGTCAGGGAAAAATAGAAACTATTTCCATCTGGGAAATAGTATTAAGGGAAGTATCCCGCTACAGTAAATTTTACAAATAATGATCATTTTACAAAATTGTTTTCTCTTGAAATTCTTCTGGAATGACTTTTTGAATGTTTTGTTCCATTTTTCTGCTTTGGTTGGTTTTTAGCAGATTCAAACTGCATTTATTTTTTGTTTTAATTTTATGCTGGCTGAAAAGCAATCATATGGCACAAAGCTATTATCTTTATTTCTTTTCCCCTCCTTAAGAAATTAGGCTTATTATTGACAAGAATATTTCTTTCACAGTTTACAATTGCCACTGTCCCATTTTGTATGACAGAAGAGCTATGCCTGTTCACTCTAATTGTTCTGGCTAGTTTTCTAGCTTTGTATTTCAGATACTGTCATTTAAATCTTTCACAACAATTGAACTGTAACATATTCAGGTCTTCACAATGAAGTGTTCTAACCATTGCTTCCAAAGTGCTGAGAATCTTCAGTGCTTATTGAAGGCGTATTTAGGTATGCTCAGCACCTTAGTGGTGGTGATCAACTCTGAAAAGTGACATGCTCTTTTTTTATTACTTGAGTGTTTGAATCTCTTTGTTAATAAGTATATAATACAAGAAGAACCACAGTCTTTTCCATTTCTTGCCACTGCAATTATCTCACATCACATCCACAACTTTTATTTTAGAAGTCTACTTATACTCTTTTTTTTCTCCATGACAGGCTTAGTCTATGACAAGCCAGGTGAGTTTGACAGATTGTCCCAATGGCTTTCAAAGCCTGAGGTGAGCACAGATATTCCTAGATTCACGCAGATGTAGTTTAGTCATAGTTAATGTAAATTATCAGTGTTTACGGAGCTGGCATAACAAGTAAAGCATATTTCATTTCTGTCATGATCTCAATATTGTTATTTCAAATGCATTGGAAAGACAATAAATGAACTTCACAGAAGACTTTTAACTTGGTTTTTTTTGGAATCACTTCCTGTTCAAGATATTATAAGGTTGACCCATAAGTGACAAAAACTACAGCATCAAATTTAACAGTTTACTTATCTGAATTTTTGATGCTGGCACTTTGGGTTTGGTTAATGGATGTTGCTCCTTGTTTCTCCATATATTCATGTTTTCACACAGGCAAAATAAAATTACAGAAATAGAACTTTATTTTCCCTGGAAAATAACATAACAAAAAAGATGTTCTGTGCCAAAACAGTGCTTTTTGATCTTACTGACATTTTTTAGGATTGCTGGGTTGCTTTTGTTTTTTTGTTTTTTGTTTTTTGTTTTTGTATAAATTGTACCTTGCTGCTGCCTAAAGCCCATTTATTTTCATAAAATATAGACAGATCTCAAATGCATTTCTCAATCCTAAAACTTGCCATGCACATTTTCTGTAGTAGCATCAACTACGGTATTTCTACTAGAAAAAGCACCATAATATTTTCAATAAGCATGTGAGTGAAACTGTTAGTAAGCAACTTGGTGGGTGGTTTTTCTTTTTTTTTTGCTTTGTGTGCATGTATTTAATTTTTATTTAATATTTATGTATTTATTTTCTAGTTGCGGTCCAGTTTTCTAATCCATTCCTTATTTTTGAGAACTCTCAGCAATTTGATTAAATAAATTTGTTGTAGCTGTCACCAATGAAAGGCATCAAGGCAGTACTCCCATATCTTTCCCTGCTGTGCTCCTGATCCTACTTACATTCAGCACTTGGACATAATTACTTTCTCTGAGTTACAGAACTGTAAGCTACAAAACTGTATGTAGTAGGAACATGTTGACAGGAGATAAGGAGACAAGAACTAACTCCAAGATAATTCTCTGACCTCACAACTTACTTCCACAACCTACTCCCACACCATCACTTCTTTCCTCCATTTTTTACTGCTAAACTCTCAGATGGAAAATTATTTTCTTCTGTAGAACTATCAGAGAAATAGCTTGAAAAAAAATCTTTGATGATAAAGATTTGGTCATTCATTAAATGTGTTGGATAAACCATAATAGACTAGAAATAGTATTTGCATGGCTGTGGAGATAAATACATACTCATAATTGTATGTGTATTTTTTATCATCTGCAATACTATCCTTGGAACTAAACCAATTCTACTTAATTTAGGCCTATGGATCACAAAGTTCATTTGTGCTAACCTACTACTTTATGCACTAGATACAAAATGTATTAAGAGCAACTTTACACTTAATGCTATGGGGTCTTCTTATTTTATTTTATTTTTTAATACTTTAACATCATACACAAGCTCATTTTTTCTGCTGTAAATTTTCTACTGGAGCTTATAACAGGATATAAAAATCACTGTCTGTAGCTAAACTCTTAAAAGATTCATTGGTTAGTTTGGTTCTAAGGGGAAAAAACAGCAAGCACCCACTGTTCTGCCCTTCCACATGCAGACTAAAGCATATGCTGTTTTGCAGATTATTCTTTACTTGTGCTACTCATTGAGACAGAGCCCTACTGTTTCAAAACAATATCATGGCAGTGCTCCAAATAATTTCAACTGATGGGACATACAGTTCAAATGCTGAAGTGTAGATCAGGACCAGAGGGCTGTTTACTTAGCACAATGAAATTCATGCTCAGTATAGAACTATATAGATCTTCTTTGGGAAAAAGCTGAAATTATACATAGTCTGAAGGAGACAGTAGGTATTTCATTCTATCTCAACAGAGTTGCTATTACTTGTTTGCTATTTGGGCTAGGAATGTGCCTCCTCTGTTTTCTTCTAGTGATTCTTTTCTGAAAATAAGATGCTGATGTAGTTCAACTCTGAAAATCACATGAACGTTACGTACACATACGTGGGTAGCTTGGATTATGGAATGCATATCTGAAATAGTATTTTGGATGCATTTTGCAATGAGTTTTAAACATACTGCATTATGCTAATTATGCCAAATATTTACAAAATTTTCACTGGAGCTTCATTTATTGCTTATTCTAAAAGGAATCATATTTTCATATAGCATAAATCATACTTGAATCTGCATTGGAGAACATAAAGGTTCTTTAAGGATGTCTGCTTCCCAATGCCATATTTAGGATATTTAATCATACACAGGCATAAATACAGGGAAGAGAGCTTTCCTTAGCATGTTGAAATTCAAGGAGAGTGGATATATAAATAAAGTGTGTTTGATTCACACCACTGACTAAAAAATTGTTTTGATCCAAACTGAAATAACAGTGAATTGACTCATAAAAAGAGCATACAAAAACTAACATGAAACTAATCTTAGTAAAATTAAATATTCACTCAACCTTATAAAAAATAATTTGTTTCAATTTTCAATTCTTTTAACAACAGAAAAGGGAATAAAAATTTTTAGGAACTATGCATAAATGTATGGGTATACACAACAGCTTCTAGCTCATAATTAAATATTAAGGCCATTCATCTTCTTCACTGGAGAGCCACATTCGTCTTCCCACATGGTTGATATCTGTATCTATCATACAGTATTGTGTTGCTTCATTTTGCTATCCTGGACTGCTTAGCACACATAACTAATGCAAGATTTTTTCTGCTACTGTCAGAAAAGGACAAGAGGAGAGTGTCCACAGGATGGTTCTTAAGTTACTAGTGCGAGCAGGAATAAAACTTCGTGTTCTCGGCTGTAGGAGAGTCTGGAGGAGAGGTGTCACAATCTAGTATTAATCCTCGTCCTCTCAATTTGAGATCAGTGCTTATTTATCAAGCAACTCACATAGCTCATTCTTGTGTGTGATCACAGAAAAAAACTGTGGTTTTTTGATCATGCTTTCCTTTTCTTAAAAAACAAATGAACTTTTGATTAATTTTAGTTTAAATTGTGGATGTCTTGATTATCTAAGCAAAGCATCCTGTTAAAAAAGATTCAAAACCCAGTTAACTGTTCTGCTGGACACACAGAATACTGTGTTTCATTCAGCAATGTTCTGTCTGACTGTGAATGTTGAATTCCTTTATGCGCAATAATACAACTTCCATAAGAAGGGTGGACTTCTCCTGCGACATCCTGTATCTGGGTAATAGGAAAAATTTCCTGGAATACGGAAGTGTTTGGGGGTTTGAATCCCTTAAGATGAGATTTGTATACTGCCCAAATCTTTAAATTTCATGGAGCTATTTAGTTGTGTTTATGTAAATAAGACTGTACTGTTTTTAACCCACCAAGCATTGGAAGTATCAGGAGGCCTATTTTCAGAAGTTTTAATTGTAGGAATGCACAGAGGTATGATTCAGGCACTCAACTCTGCAAGTGTTACAGAATTTTTCTTAGATGATATAGGTACCTGACTGTTAAAATTTTTGCTGAGTTTGCCCCTATAGAGTTTCTTTGCCAAACGTCCTTTTCATGAGAATTCATGGATAAATGTGTTCTAAGGCCCGTTCTTTACTATTTTATATCAATTTTTGGCTCATTTTCATTTAGGTACCAGTATTGGCTGAATTTCAGATTGATTCTTTTTGTTCCCGACTGCCTGACAGCCCTTGAATAAAGACTTCAGTTTATGTAAACGGTTAAATACCCAGTGACCTAATGATCAGCTTTGGCTCAAGCCCTTGCTTGTATTTAGAATGTATCTTCCATACCAGGGAGACAAAGAAAATGCCACATCTATAATTAGATATGCAAGTAATTGTGAAATGTATCAGAAGAGAATACTCACGTGTTTCAAATTCTTGATCCTCTGTCTACAAAACTGAAATTCGTCCTAGCATTGAAATTCATCCTAGCGTAGTATTGAAAAATACTTTATTGTTAAATTTTCAGTTTGTTATTCTCCTTCACATAATCATTTGTCAAACAAACTCATCAGTCAACATTTTCATTTGCCTATGACAAAGTTAACTGTTAAAAAGATTACATTATAAAAGGCACACAAAAATGGAAAATATTTTTGCCAATTCTTACCGTACAAGAAAACAAATGTATCTGTCTTGCAGCTTTGTTTTAAAAAGCTTAAATTATTTACCTGAAATGACCATCATTTCAGCACATTCAATAAGATTTTTCTCCCTTCAAGATGCTAAGCAGACTTACTGGGGTAGATTATAAACCGTTAGTTTAGATCTGTCTAGTTGCTACTGATCATTAAACTGATGTTTGTATTTTTCTAGATGTGCCATCAAACCCTTATGGAGTACGAGTTTTAGAGTTGTCACAAACCACTGCCAAGGTTTCATTCATTAAGCCAGATTCACATGGAGGTGTGCCCATTCATCACTACCAAGTGGATGTAAAAGAGGTAGCCTCAGAAACCTGGAAGATCGTTCGATCCCATGGAGTTCAAAGTAAGTTTATGAAAAATAAATGGAAGTTTTCTAACTGATAGAATATAAAGGGAAGAGAATTCAAATGTGTGTTAATCATTCTCTGTTCTTCCATTAGTCTTAGCTGTATCTCCACTTGATATGGGGTACTCAGACCTTTTTGCACCAATTAGAAATCTTGCTCTGATCAATTATCAATTTGTAGTTTTACATAAGTTAGGGGAACAAATTTACTATTATTCCCCACTTTTTCACTGTGTTTTCAAATAGAGACAAAGAATATTTGTGAAGCTGTATGTTGCAAAGACAGTAGAAATCACAGAGGAGTTAGTTTGCGAGTGCATATTACATACACAATTAAATTAAAATGTTAAGTGAGCTATTATGTGATGTTTTATCCTACTTTATTTTATTTTAATTAATGATTTTGAGCTACTTGGTAACCTTTGTACGTGCCTGTCAGTATTCATTATATCTGCTTCAAAAGCATATCTATAAAGTACTGTTCATTAAGTGATGCATAAATGCATTTACTACGTATTACATTTATTGACTATTATACTGGTTGGAATGCTAAAAATTGGTCCAGTTCACTGCTGGGTCTGTGCCTTCTTTGCACGTCTCTAAATGCGGAAAACAGTATAAGCATGTAAGAGTTTTTTAAGTACATGCATAGGCAGGGTATTTTGACAGAGAAACGTTAACAAGGTCTTAACAGATCAGAAATGCCTTCCATCCATAATTTACACTTTGGCATTTTCAGCAGATAGTGCAAGTCAAAGCAGTCCCAACAGTATTCTGATTTGTACAGCAGGAGGTGAATTGTTTTGGAGCTATCACCACATTGAGGGGACAATAAATGTAGAAAATGATCTAAAGTGTCCTCACATCACATCAGCCAAACAAAAAATCTCTACGCTAAGCAGAGTATGATCCAATCAAAAAAATAGAATTGTTTCAAAGAAACATACATGCAATTAACAAGTATTCAAGGCAACATGACTTTTTATCTTTTCTTAACTATACTTGGTAACTATGTGTATAAAGGTAGTACTGTAAATAATGGCAGCATTCATTTTAGCTCATTATAATTGGCATTTTTTTAGTACTAGAAGACCAAAAGGGGGACAATACACTTCCTCTGATGACAAGGCATACACATTAATAGATATTACTGTGCCTTTTTGTAAGATTATCTTTCAAAAAAATTGGGTCTTTTTCTAATGTGATATATGGCCACAGCAGAAAAACAATGTATGTTGCCAAAACAAAGACTGAGCAGCCCAGAGGAGAAAAAAATCTTCCAAGATGGAGATGTCAAAAACCAGTATTAGAATCTTTTTTATGAGAGTAATGTTAACTGGAACTGAAATCTTTCTGAAAAATTCAGTGTTTTCCTGTTTCCTGAGCATTCAGAGAGTTTCAGGAAGTTTTCTAAAACATCTGCTTAGGCTTTGCTTCATTTTTTTTAGCCTATTTACATTGTCCTAGTAGTAAACACTGAGATATCCCCTTCTAAATCCATATTTTCAGTTCATTAAATCATTTTTAATTAAGGTTTTGTTAGAGTGAAGACTTGTAATTTTTTTACACTTTCTTAAAACATTAAAAATGTTTTTAAGTCTTTTGATTGATAAAAATATTACATGCTATGGAAATAGTTTCTTATTGTACTTGAGTAGGTAAGAACCACTTTCCTATTATACCTTAGTATCTGGCTAATTGAGGCTTGAGGGATAGGGATGTTTAAACAACATACAGCCAGTGTTCCATATTAGGATTTGCAGTTGAGTCATTGTAATATCCGTACTTGGTCCACATTCTTTAATGGAAACAAAATTGCTGTTTTCTTCTGTTCACTTTTTTGAAACAGATTTATGGTTAAGATTCAGATATAAATGCTTTTACGCAGGGACAGTTAACTGCTCTCAAACTCAAGTCATAATGCAAACCTATTGCATGAGTCATGACTTCTTCCCAGCAGCCAATGATAAACCATGCTGCAGTTTTACAGGAAGTCTTTTTATTGGACTGATTTAAATCAGGAGTGATAAAACAGCACTGCAGCCCCTTCTTGCCACAGTGTAGTCAATGGGTGAATTCCAAGGCTGTCTTTTAACAGGGAGAGGCAGAAGATCCTTCATCCTTTAGAAAGTAGTGCCCAGAAGACTGTTACTCTTCCAATATGGAAACTGTCAAGACTAAACCAGGTCTTCTGGTCCCTCTGTACTGTGACCAGAAGCTGCCATGTAATTGTCTTTGTATAACCATAAAGAACAACCATGAACTGCTAAAATGGATGATGGATGTATTTTAAATGAAACAAATATCTATCTTGGCAATGTTGTTGCAGAAATTAGTTTTTAATTCAAGTGTTACCAAATGATTCATAGATGTTTGAAAAAGTTGCTGAAAGGAATTGCTACTAACACTATCAAGTCATTAATTTTCTCATGATTATTACCTAAAAACCATGTATAAAGCCTTTTAGAAGTAGGATTATAAATGTTTTTGTTTATATGAAAAATACTAACCAAAGTTGTTAAGCATTCTTATGAGTTCAATCAGGAAAATCATGTAATATGAAATGAATTCTGTGCCAGTCTCTTAATCGGGGATTCATGATGGCTGTTTCTTCAAAATCTCCCTCAGAAGATAACTTTTTTTTTTTTTAAACTATATGACTTTGAAATATTTTCAGATCAAATTAAGGAGAAAATTCCAGGGTCCAGGAGCGGTATCTGCTTCCGTGTTCCCTCTCTTTTGTCTTTTATAATGAAGATTTCGTTTGAAAGTCTGTGCTGATTACAGCTATTGAATGCGAGCACAGAAAGTGAAGCAATCGTTCTGATACACCAACCTCAGTCTATCTAAGGATTTAAAAGTCATAATCAACACTTGCA
>PPHD01020698.1:0-13549 GCA_002909625.1 Bambusicola thoracicus | reverse complement strand
GCAAAAATAAGGATGTTCAGAGTGACATGGGGGTTATAAAAGTAAACTTGGCTTGGCTGAATACTATAGAATATTTACCAGCAATTTGAGTAAACTATCTCCATTTCAATTTGATCATTGGTGATTACAGCCAAAGCAGAAACCATCAATCCTTAGCTAATGTCTTATATTAACTATCAAGAGGAAATAAATAGCAGATAGTTTGACCTCCACCGCTGCACAACCTTGTCCTTGCTTGCCCCGCTAAACATTGTCTTTGTCGTTTGGACTAATATTTATTCCTGGAAATTTTCATTTCTCTATATGCAGTCTACTGAATGTGTTTGGGGAAAATCCACTCAACTGTTGTTCTCCTGTTGTTCTCCTCTTTTTCTTGATGATTCAATTATCAAAATGCAAAGGCAGCATACATTATAGATCAGCTTTTGTTATTAGTAGGTAGTGACAGGTTATCCTGCTCTATTTGGTAAAAATTCATTTCATGCAAGTGTTGTGCACAGCGTACAGACATCTACAATCGGTCTTAATGTATTTGATGTAAGTGGGTACAACCTGGTAACATATGGTTTAAGGCCTTTTTACATAACCTCCTTCTTGCTGATGCTTTTTGAAAATAGCTCAAGGGGGACAATCTGGCTTAGCTAGGAAGTAAGTGCTGCAGTTTGATACAAATCCCCATGTTTACCCCGTGAGCAATAAGCAGTTTGATTTCCTGTCTATCTAGTGTTGATTAGTGTTGCAAACTGAAAACAATGATAACTCAACATTGCAGGAAAAAAAGCTTCTAACCTAAAAGGGTTATTTATCCAAATCTACTCATCATGCATGCTGATATCTCTTTTTACCCCCTCCTTTGTTCATTTTTACTGATGTGACTTTATCAGCAGCAGTGCTGGGGGTAGATGGTCTTTAAAGGTATAAGAGAGGATACCACTGTGCAATGTGTTACCTGGCTAGCAATAAATTACAGGGGATGAGAGGGATGTGTGCATGTAATCCTTCTACCTATAGCACATACAGTGCCTGATTGTGCGTTCGTACGTTTTGAGCCAGATTACTTTTACAGATTCATTTATGTAATGCGTGAAATAATAATTATATTCTAAGAAATTTGAAGACTTCCTTATAACCTTACTAACATTGTCCCCTCCTTTGGGCTACTGTTTTAATACATCGATGTTTTGTTTATAGACTAGCAAATTATATGCTGTAATTTGGAAAACACTGTAAGTGCTTTTGCCCCTCCAGACTTTAAACTGTCTCCTTGCTAGGAGTTTGGAAGCTGCCTAGCATTTAGATTTGCCATCCAACTGAAATCAGTGTCACTCAGCTCGGCGTTTGATTATAGGTCTCCTCTGTGTACTAACCCAGTCCCATGTGCAAAAGAGAAAACAAAGCGGAGTGCAGCAGGGCCACATAGCACCAGCCTGGCCAAGGACCTTTATCTCATTTTGGGCATTACTTCCCTTCTCTCTCTGATTTCAGGCTGGTCTAACATTCTTGGTACTGCCTTTTAGCTTCAAGCTTTCAGCTTTAGTTCTCAGCACCTCCCTTTGAAACACCATGTCCTTTAAAAGAAAGGTGACCATTCACCTTCTGCTCTATTTCTTTACAACACAAAGAAACCTTGAAACTTTAGATGCCAGAACAAGAAGAATGCTTTAATCCGAGCAGCATCTTCCACCAAGGTCTGAACGCTTATAAATCAGCAGCCCTGGCATTAACCATTAATACCTTTCAGTGTAAAACATCATTTCTATTTAACTTTCATACTATCAGTACTAACAAAAATGCCCTTAAAAACATCTTTTGAGGCACAACAAAGGCTGTGTTTTATTTCACAGCACAGTTTACCGAAGGCGCTATGTGTTTCCGGGTTTTTAGCTTTCAGGTTACTGCAGTGAAGAAAATGAGCCCATGTTTCCTTTAACAAATCCAGAATTGGAAACCATTACAGATTTCTGATACATTTCACATGCAGTGGTAATCAAAGCCACACATGAAGTCACCACAGATGGTTGTGCAGGGCCAGTAAAGAGATAATTTGGCATACAGATAATTTGCAGGATTATTGTATGTTTCCATGTATTTGGTACAAGACCATTTCCCTTCAGTTGTGTGCGCAGGATGAGGGTGAAAATTACAGGATTTTTAAGGATTTAAATGGGATTTTTATTGTGCTAGCATTTATAACAGAATTCATAACCAAAATGATGCTCGGATTTGAATTTTCTTACAGTGGAGGGATTTCCTCCCAGCTACAAATCCACACGGCACCCATATCCACTTACAGCTGTAATATTAATATTTATGAAGATTGTGTAATTCTTAAAATGTGGCTCTTGTCAGTTAAATTAAAATTTTTGAATTAATTTGATAATGGGAAATCCAAACTGCCTTACGCTTAACAAGCTCTCCACCGTGGTTAAAGTCAGTATTCCTCACTGAGTCCAGACTTGGTGGAAAGTTTACAGTATTAACTACAACTAAGCTACCTCACAGGAAATTCAAATGTCTAAAATTCTTGAGCAAATTATTAATTACAAAGTAAGAGGCTTTGTACCTACACTATTTTTTTTTTTTAAAGAATGCAATAATTAGGTCTACCTGACTAACCATTCCCCAGGTTCTTTAGTGCTAAAATAAGAGTGTGCCTCAAAGGGAGTTGGAAAGATGTCTGCAGACAGACAGACAGAAAAAAGGAGATTTCAGATGAAAATTGCCATAGACAAACAAGTAGTTGTTATTAATTGCTTTGTTCTGGTACAAAGACTTGTACCAATTGCATTTGGAAGCCTTCCTATTTGTACAAATTCCAAGTGGGCTATAAAGTGATTCCAGTCATTGTACATAGACTGAAACTATTCTCTTCTTCCATAATCAAAGGTAGTGCTGCCATGAGTCATAGCCTACCCTCTGACAGTTTCACTGGAAGGTAGTTTTGAAGAATGATGAGATTTTGACTTGCAACCACACTTTAAAAACCTCTTAAACCATTCAGCCCTTCTTGGGGTTCATCTTTCCTGCAATAAAGATGTGTTTCTAGCATTGAGATAATTATCCTGATATAGAAGCCAATTGGAAACAAAACATAGGTACCTTTTATTTTTAGTAGACTTTGAGCAGCTATATCAGTGTAAGAAACTACAGTTCCTTCCTTCACCTAGGATTTTTATAGTTCACTATTTTGATGTAACAAAGCATGGAAAAAGTTTGATGGAAAGGTAAGTTTTTACTTTTCTCCTGTAGAGACAGGGCTTTAGCTGTTGCTGTTGCTGTTACTAGGCCATGATGAATATCATTCCACATCTCAAATGGATGATCTACCTGTCCACTAACCACAAATGTGAAAACAATTGGAATCTGTGGACAAGTTCATATTTTTCCAAAATCTTTCTAATGCCTGTAACCTCACTAACTCAGTAAGTGAAAAATTCTCTAATACTGTGTTGCCATGTTAATTAAAAGCAACATCATAATATCTTTCCCACATCTTTCCCTTTTCTTTTCAAAAGAGAATATGTAATGATATGAAAGAACTAGTGGGGGGGAAAAAAAGAAAAAAAAAAACTGTTCTGGAAAAAAATAACATACATTTGGCTAATATAGTACAGAAGAGTTGCAACTCAAGATTCAGATATCATTCAGTATCAAAGGTAATACATAAGTTATCTGGGACCAAATCCATTATATGTGTTTAGTGACACTACGATCAGAGGACACACTACTTGAAATAATTCAGTTCTTTTTCTTAGTCTTTTCCTACAGTATTCATCACCTTTATAGTTAGTGTGAACTGCTTCAGTTGCCCTGGAAGTAGTTTTATTTCCATGGAAACTATGACAGATACAAAGAGCACAATAGAACTGTTTGGTAGAGCAATCTCAGCTACAGTTGTCACCATCATTAGCTACGCAATGTCACCAGTCCGCATGCTGCATTCATAAAAATCTGCACCAGCAGAGCTGATGCACAGTTCCAGAGCTGTTAAGATGGCGTCAGTGCAAGGAAAATGCTGCTCATGCTATCTATCTGGCGTCAAATCCAGAATATGTGGTGGGTGTGGTAGGACAGTCCAGTCAAGACTGGCAATGTACTCCACGTCTTCAAACTGCTCTGGGGGCTGGGGTTATTGTGTTGCAAGAGAAAGGATGTAGTCTTCTCTGGCCCAACTCTGGAAGTTTGAGCCTTCAATTTAGTCAGTGTCACAATGTAGTGATCAGAGTTGTCGATTTGGTTCAGGTTCCAGCAAATCCAGAAGGATCACATCTTTCCTATCTCAAAAAGCAAAGTACATCACTTTACCCACTGAGGGCTGTGTCTTGAATGTTTGTTGGTTTTTTTTTGTTTTGTTTTGTTTTTTTTATGGGGAATTCATGTCACCTCTCCATAGGCTGCCATTGTGTTTCCAGCTTCTAGTGGTAACAACAGATTTTGTCACCAGTAAGGATGTGATCCACAAAACTGTTACTTTCAGCCTCATATTTGTTCAATAGGTCATGACAAACTTGCATACAGTGTTCTTTCTGTTCCTCTGTGTGCATTCATGGGACCCACTTGGCACAATATGATATTCCAATGCTGCAGCCGTTATTTCCAACTCACTGAAGCTGATATTCAGGTCTGTACACAGTTCCCTTGTCATAATTTGTCCATTCCTGCAGATAAGCTGATAAAAATGCTCATCATTTCATGATGTGACAGCTGTGCATTGCCATGAGGAATGTGGCTTCTCTTTCATGTCACTGTCACCAATTTTGAAATGCACCGCCCACTGCCTCGATGTGCTCACATCCACTCTTTGGTCTCTGTAAACCTTCAGCAACTCTTGATGAATATCAGTGTGTCCAATTTTGTCTACATGAAGAAATTCATTTCTACACCTTTGCTTCATACATGCCGTTTTGTGAGACTGTCCCTCCACTGCCATCTGTTTTACAGCTACATAATGTAGTGGAACATTGGTGAGAAGGTTCAATCTCTACTGCCATACCACTCACATCCACTTCTGATGTTGTGGGCCAACATAATAAAGTAGGAGGCACTACTTTTGGAGCAGTGCTTGTGATATCACAATAGATTGCCAAAATTTAAGCTAAAAAACATAGTTCCTCTCACAACTATCAAATGAAGAGATAACAAGTAATCATTCTGGAGAAAAGGGACAAGTATAAGTCGTAACAATTTTGAAAGTATATTTTCGTTAATTATATTAGAACAAAAAATGTGCTAATGAAATTCACTGCCAGTACTGCTTGTGAGATAATGTCAATACAGAGAAAAATTGGAATATTGCAAAAGAAGAACTGAATGACCCATGGGACCCAAGTATGAGATAAAAGGACAGCACAAAGTCATGCATGTAGAAAGAAAAAAGGATTTCTGCTATATACTTTCTGCTATATGCTAGAAATGCATTGTCTATAGATAATTGAGTGACAATGAGACACAAAAATGATTCAGCCGTAATAAAAGTAAAAACTATCAAGACTGCTTTAGGAAAAGTATTTCCAGTAGGAGCACAGAAATTGTACGCAGTAAAAGCACCAAAAGTCTCATTTATTAAATGCAGTTTTGGATACTGAAGTTAAAAAAAGACAAACTCAATCTGAAGCAAATTGGGAAAGACTAGGAGAAGTAAGAGATGGCCAGAGAACAGAGCTTAGGATTCTGACTTGATCGGCTTGGATAAAATAAAAACAAGCAAGAACGTTTCTAGCCAGTAGAAAAGTAAAACTCTGGAATAGTCTGCTTTCCTGATAGTAGCAGAAGTATTTTGCTGTCAGATAAAATTGGAAAATGTTTTGAATGGGTTTCTAGACCATGCCTATTCATAGTGGGATATTGACTTGAATCTGTGTGTCTGTTAGCATAAACCAGTGCAGGTGAAGCTTTATCTACACTGCAGTGCCACACAGCTGTAAGGATAAAGACAAATTCATCCTTGCCTAATAGGCATCTGTTTGTGGCAACCTTCAAAGTGCCCCTGTGTTGAGGCTCTCACCCCCATTGAGCAGGCAGCAGAGCCCGCGTGGGCACCCCCTTGGCCTATCTCAGGCACTATCAGCCAGGCCGCTTCTTGTATATTCTTGTACTGACATGCACTGCCTGATTTTGCCTGAAGCAGTCCAGGGGACTCCCATGAAATACACTTTGCTTGCTGATCCCAGTGACTAGCAGCAATAATTTCCTCCACCAACACAGCTGGATCTGAAACAGGATATTTTTCCCTATCTTGTTATATAGTTCTGCAGCACTGTACAACTGCTTATTTTGGACCCAATTATATTGGTTTAAACACATCTATGCTAATACAGTTCATTCCCACAAGGTTTATTCTACTAGGATTTGTGGGGATATGAATACTTCAGTAAAACGCAGAATTCCTAATTTAAGTAGTTATACTGGTATGAAATGTATCTGTAGATAAGGCCTAGAAGAATCAAGCACTACCAACCTACTGGTTTTTTTTTGTTCTGATGAGACCAAAGTGATGGTAATCACATAACACTGAAGTCCTGACGCAATTAGCAAACATGCTGAAATGAAAAAGAATACACTTTAGTGCCCCTGAAAGCTTTACTGTAGTTAGCAAGTGTTCATTTTCATAATAATATAATTGCAGGAATGGGAAATTGCAGGTAATTGCTGTTGTTGTGACCTTGATCCTTTGCTAATGAAATTAAAGTAATTGATACCATTTTGATTCCTACCCATTTACGGGCAGCTTCAAAGTTTTTGAGGAGAGCAGTGAGGGCAAAAGGGATTTATTTATTTCTTTATTTTTTTCACATCTCAGCTATCACAGGGAAAATATTTCTTATTTCACTGAAGTTCTGTTTGCGGTTTTTTTTTCTCCTTCATTTTGCAGTAATGGCTTTTAAATCTTTTCAGAGTGCTCTGCCTGAACACTGTTGACAATCTTGACAATCAGTGTTAATGAAAATGAAAAACATATCATTTTATTCAATGATTGATAGACATCTTCTTACTTCCTGAGCAGCCTTAGAGGATTAAGGAGTACCTCAGATATTAATTTCTTAAACAAGACAAAAATGCCTAAAAAGCGTATCTGTCCATCTGTCTGTGTATAGGTTTGCCTTTTCATGCAGAGAGTGAATGGTTCATTGTTGTTACAACAGCATAATGGCCATATCTCTGGATGCATACAATTCAGTAACATGGAAGTCTCCAAATGCAGCCAGCAGTAAATGCATGTGGAAGAGCTTAAAGTCAGGACCAAGACATACCAATACTGCCCTCTGTCAAACTTCAAAAATTCCCTCTTGTGACTGCTTCATCTACCTGTTTTTACTGTTAGCCATTCTTAGAGATTTTGTCTTTCACAAAACTATTCATTCGGTTTTTGAACCTACATGAGAATTCAGCATCCACAACAACTTAGAAAAGTTTTGTTCACATCTCAAATATATATCTTATTTACTCTCTGTCTTGAAAGTAGCACTCCACATTCCCTAACTGCTGCATCAGAGGAAACAGAGAGGCTATTTTGAGGATCCTCTGGACCTCCTTGTGATCCCTCCTTCAACTAATGTTTTCTTCATATTATGTACAATAAGTCAGAACCAAAAGCTGAGAACTTTGACCTCCATGTCACAGTGACAACATACTCATGCCCGGAATAAAATATTAATTATTTGGCTTTATTTTTTTTTCTTTCCTTTAGCTCTGATTGTAGATTTTTTTATTATTTTTTTTTTTAATGCCTTGCCTCTTCAGGTTAAAATCTTTTCCATCTTCATGACAGTCTCATCCATTTCTCTGTCACGGTGTCAAAAAGTAACACTGAGGCTCCAATCTCCTGGAATGCTGATTCTTACAGACAGATCCCTTGACCTCAGCTCACCAGATTACATGACTATAACATCTCAGGTGAAAGAAAATTGAGATCTATTTCATACTGCCTGTGTACTCATTCATTTGTTGTCAGTGTGGATTCCTTCTCTAAAAGAGAGGCACTTTTTTGCCTTTTGCTGCAGCAAAATAGCTCATTTTTGTTGCTTTATTTCTCTTTGGTAAGCCTTTCTTGTAATCTAAATCTGCTCAGAGATAGTCAAAACTCATATAACCATGGAGATAGGTTAATTAAGGAACAAATGACATATTGGATGTACAAATAAACCTTAGTTGACTACTAGCCGAAAACTTGTCCTCTGAAATGTCAATGAATTCTGTGGGAGTCCTACACAGATCAGAGATCTGGCCTCCATTCTACACATTTTCCAGAGGACTGATGTCCAGACAAACCAACCACCCAAGTCATCACAACATGAAATAATCACTGAGTAGTAAAAAGCTAATAACATATTCTTTGGTAGACAAGAATGTCTTGCTCACTGTATCCAGTCAGTTTCAGTGTAGCTGAAACATCTCTGGGCTACTGTAAGTTCACAGGAGAGCTTAAAAAACTCAGTTAAACTGCCTGGTAAAAGCAGTTTATAGCCAGTTACTCGTCCCTCTGCAAACAGATACACCCATATGAATATCTCAGGTACAAAAATTATCATTATTTTTATGTGTTCAAATTGTATCCATTTCCTTATAAAGTGAGGAATATATAGGAGTATATTAGTGAGTATATATGATTTTCCTATGTGTATTTTAAGTAACTGCATGTGTTTGTTCATCTGTATGCATATGTTCACAGTCTGAATTTGCAGTCTTAGCCAGGCCTCCTTCTCTGCAATAGCTTACTCACTGCATATGGACAGGGTGCAGACAGAATGCACACATAATAATATTAATGCTAATTATCTTTACTTCTAAGTTTCAATTGGAAATTGTTCCATAAACAGATGGGAAGCTCTGAAAATATCTTGAATACACACTCCAGCCCAAGGGAAGCATTTAAGGAAAAAAAATAAGAAAGGACAAAAACACAACACATAGAATAGTAAAGCATTTGTAGACTTCCATCAAGTAAATAGTTGAAAATAAATGAACTTTTCAAAGTGAAAGGTTATCAAAATGACTATATGTTACTATGATGGCAGCCACATCCTTCTCCTGGTCTTGCTTTCTACCTTGTATCTGCTGAAAGTCCCTTTTAAGATCATCCTCAGTCAAATATCACAGTCTCTGCTTTTTTCTCTACTATTAAGTTCCAACTTCTCTACTTTCTCAGCTCCCTTTTCTCCCCATGTTCCTGTTATTCCTTCTTCTTCCTTCATTTCTCTCATTTCTATCAAAGCTAATAGCTTTTTGTCTTTCTCCACTCTTATTTCCAAGCCTTCTCTTGATCACCTCATATGGCATTGAATTTTACCTTCTCCAAGCAATTTTTTGCTCCAAGCAATTTATTGTCAAGCAGTATCCTTCTGCACTTTCAGTGACCAAGATCAAACACAATCCTGTCAGCTCCACAGAGTGTTTTCTCAGACAGCAGAACAGGCACAAGAGTGGACCTAGGTGTCCTTTTAGCATATTTGTTTTTTTAAGGACATGCTGCAGAGGTGCAGTCGAATAGCACATGATAAGGGTCTAACTTTCCAAAGCCCTCCCCTGGTCTCTGGCTCAGACTGAGTTCCCTTTATAAAACTTATGCTTCTGTTGACACACATGGAAGATTTCCAAGAATCATTCTGAACTCAATCAGTTATAAACGGCAGCAGACTTTGGTTCCAATGGGTGCAAGTAAGTTTTAATTCATCTTGGATTCGTCACCATAAAATCATATTGTTAACAGAGGGATAAGATATGTCCTGAATCTTGAGATGAGTGTTCAGCACAGAAAAATTTTCGGCATAACAGACCTTGGAGATACAGCTGGATTTCTCACACATGCATGACAGCAGCTAGTGCTCTTAAATCATGAGGGTTTATGGTACCCTCCTGAGCAAGCAGGTAAATCTACTGATCAGAATTGATTTGCTGCTGCCTTGTCACAGAAGAAAAATCTCGAATTATTTTGCTGCTGAAAATAGCCAAAAGAATAACTGCACTGATTTTCAATTAATTCTTAGCCTACTGGAAAACAGCAAGAAATTTTGTTTTCAGCGTACTTCAATCCATGATGCAATTCTTGTCTAGAGTTTCAACATGCCTCAGATAAGGATGTATTAAAAGGTGATGTAAATTTTAATAGTTGTTATTACATGAAAAGAAGCGTGTGTGGGGGCTCCAGTTCCTTACTCCATTCTGGCTGTGGCCAATTTACTTTTTGTTGCCAAAGAAATGAGCATTTTTATACTTATTAGGTATAGAGATTAATGAAAATAAACTTCTCAAATAGCCTTACATTCCAACTGTGGATTTTTTTACAGTTTTTTTTTTCTTCCTGTTACAAAAGATTCCTGGTCTGCATGCACCTGCCAGGCAGCACGTTCTCAATTGATGGGAGAAAAAACATGTCAGGTACTCCCTGATGGCTCTATGAGCCCTGCATGTGCTGTTTGCCCAAGGCAGTATTCTTTATGTCAGCAAAAAAATGCCGAGCAATGGCTTTCAAGAGATGTGGAGCAAGAAGGAGGATGCAGTGTGAGCATTGTTATGTGTTTAAATATGCAAAGAGAATTGGGAAGAAGCTCTTATGATCTTTACACTCTGAATTAGACAAATAGGCAAAAATGGATAGAAGCCTCCAGATTATTCTCCAGTTCTTATTCCAATGTTAGAAACTCTAGGCCCTCCTTGCAATACCGACTTCCTGTTTGACACTGGACAAACTACATGGATTTTTAGTGTTTACCCAAATTAGCATTTTAAAATATCTCCACTGATTATATTTTTTGCATTTGTATAGCAGCACTTAATCAATATCGTTATACCACAGGATCCAAAACACTGTCACCTTCAAAATCCTTGCATAACCAGAGGCAAGGGACCAAACATTCAGCTCTGCTTCCTTTCATATGCAGCTTAAATATGCATCTCCACAGTTAATTGCAGTGCTATCCAAAAGAGCCTGACCTGCCAGGCTAAATGCTGTACAAAAATGTGACAAAAAACCAAGTGCTCCCCAGAGAACATGCAATGTAAGGTGAAATACAAGATATAAGCAAAAACAAAAAGAGGTGACAGGAAATAAATCTCCAGGTAAAAGTGTAATCACTACCTGTGTTGTAAGTGGTTTATCATACCAGCTTCATGATTAAATTTAGAACAGAAACAGCTGCCAGCTAACACACAGTTGTGTGTATGAGCTGCTGCTAGATATTCTTTGCAATGTTTTGTCTGTTCTTTATCCTCCTGCATTTTACATTTTCCAAAATAAGAATTCTATGAACAGTGCAATGATACACAACATTATCATTCAGGTTCATTATGCAACCAAATATTTGCATAAATTAGCAAATGATACAGACACATACTTTGCTGCGATTTTGATTTTAAATCTAACTGAGAAGCTTTTGCTGATGAAATACTGTCTTCTCTTTCTTTGCTGCTTTGCTCATAACAGTTAGAAATGTGGCAGGCTTAAATTCCTGATGTTCTAAGAATGTTCACCTTGACGGTAGGACAAGGTCTTACGTTCTTATATATTCAGAGCCATGACACTAATCCGTATTCATGGAGAGAATAAAGCCCAAAAACATTACGAAAATTAAAAAGAAAAAAAAAAAAAAAAGAGAGAGACAGAAAAGGGGAGGGAGATATTTAATTTGAATCCATTCAGTAATTCTTCATCTATATGCTTGGCTTCTACTTACAACAATGCAAGGATGTGCAGAAACATTCCTTAAGAATTTTACATGCCATTTATACTAATCAGAATTAAAGTTCACCTGAATACTAACAATATTTTTCTTCAGGAAGAGAAATAGCTAATAAAAACCTATTACAAGCTCATGAAAGTAAACAAACCCATTTTTTAAGCAAAAAAATAGTCTTATAAAATCCAAAAAATGAAACTGACTGTCATAAAACTGAGGGTTTGCCTGCCACAAAACCTAACTTTCAGTTTGATTATGCTATTTAAATGACATCTATCTGCATTCTAATCCTTGTTTGAAAGTCTGCTGGCAGAATTAATAATTATGATCAAAACCCATGAAAGTCCATGCTAATGATAAGATAAAGAACTTACTCCCACCACCTACAGTGAGAAGCTAATCTTCCTCAGTGTCCTAATCTACTGACATACAGGGTTTGATCTGAAATAAGCTCTTAATAATGAACAATCTGGCTATGAATATGATTCTGCTGAGCAGAAAATTGAAGATTAAAGAAGGAGCTTTTTAGAAAAATTTCTCTCGCTCTTTCCTATTTCAAGGCTCCTTCTTTAGTATATCCTTTCCCACTTTCCCCACATGGGAAAAAAAAAGCAAAACACTTTTTTGACAGTTGCTGCCACCTTAAGGATATACACTGCCAGAGCTGCTACAAGGAGGTGCCCCAAGTGTCTGACTTGCCAAGGCTTATGAAGGCACCACTTTGCATTTTTCTGAGATTAGGAAATAAAATCTGCAAGCTGACATTTCCTTCAGTGCACGGGCTCTTTAATGGAGAGATGTCTGAAAGCCAAGTGTATTCTTTTGACACACAGTCAAGAAGCTTGGATTTGGCACTTAAGGGAGCCAGCTTCCTGCCTGTTCAGTTTAACAAAATTAATCTTCGAATGCATGTACTTTACAAAGCACAGGGAGGCAAAACAAATTACAATTAATATTTATTTACTTCCATTTGAAATCTTCAAGCAGAGCAGAGGCATTACTGCAGCTTAGCAGACATCTCAACTCTACAACCAACTCCTTCAGCCAGATAAGGCAGACTTGAATAAACCACTGAGGAGCAATGAATTTCAAGTGTTTTGAGTTTCAGAAGCATCAAGCACCTCCATGTTTGGATGCCACAGGTATTCCTTGCCTGGAATACCCTTGAGGGAAGGTGTACCCTCATAGAAATACACAGCATGGAAAACCAGGGCTATTTTATCCTATCTTTAATTGAGCGTCCATACTTTTCTGACAGGTGATCATACTGATATCATCTGACTTGTGACCAAGTCCCTTCACTGGCACAGCAGATATCTAAGGACAGTTAATGCAATCCACATGAAGGAATGTCAGTCATGTACTGACTTTTGGGGTGGCTTTTTTTAACAGTTTTGATTAAACAAGTATGTCCAGAAAATCAGAGATGTAACCATGCCCCCAACCATCCGGAACAAGAAGCTTTGAAGTATAAATACATAAATGGAAACATGTTGAGTTTAGTGATAGACCACAAAATTTCTGTACTTGTATCGATTTTGATGCACAAGAGAAGAAAAATAACAAACACAGAATTTTAAAAATAAGTGTTTCATGAGATAGCCTCAATGAGAAGCAACCATGCTTTTCCAGTTGAATATGGATATTTGCCTGTAGGTTCATTCAATCACACAACTTTTCTCAGGAGGAAGGAGGGTTTATTTTGTCTGAATTCCTGGTTGAGCTCTCTGAGAAAAATTGGTGATTTCACCAAAGCAAGAATGCTCAAAATGTGGGCAAGAATGCATAATGAATGGATAAGAAAAAGGTTATTTTTATCCACTATCTACCTGTAGCAGTACTTTCACGACAGGGTGTTGCTGGCAGCTTGGTGATGG
>PPHD01020697.1:0-13550 GCA_002909625.1 Bambusicola thoracicus | reverse complement strand
CCTTCAGATACCCACTGAAAATTCATTTTCTATAGTGGCTGACTCATCCAGAGAACTAAAGAAACAGTCTAATAATTTCACTTAAGTTTTTTGGTAAGGTGACAGTGAGAACTAAAATTGTTAATCCCAGACTTTCAGAACCCTTATCAAATTCAGTGGTAGCTATGAAGAATAAAACAGATCAAGGAGTAATGTGCATAAGAGCTCATGATCCACCTGATACAAACTTGTAACAATATAAACAATAATTTAAAAAAAAAATGCAGTTGCAATGAGAGAATAATTTATCACTGGAACAATGTACCAAAGTGTGCAGTAGATTTTATACTACTTGAAGTTCTTATTATTGAACAACTAGTCGGTTTTGAAGCACGTTTTAAGCAAAAATCTTTTAATGAACATTTTATATTTACAAATCGCAAGAAAGTCTAAAATTGCCTTAACATTGCACAGTAAAGAAGTTAAAAGAGGAAGTTTTGCTGGCATTCACTTTTTCATGTTACAGTTTTTAATGCAGTTTTACTACTTACAAGTAACAGGAAAAGAAACAATGAACTTAAAGAAGAGATGAAGGTGATTTGCCAGACTCTATAAAGAAGAAGAGTAAGTGTGCTGTAATCATAAACCTCATGCAGAGAAGAATTCACAGCAAAACAAAGAAACAAAACAAAACAAAACAAACAAACAAACAAACAAAAACCCAACAGCATTTCATCTTATGTTACTTCACAGACGAAAGAGAGAAAATACAGGCTTATTCAAGCAAAGTATGATAACAACATTTGGGGAAGGAGTTCATAGAAAAAGGGAGATGCTACTATGGCAGCACAGATGCTCTCCTGTCTACTGTTTCTTGAAATACTATTCTGCAACTTTCAACCTCTAGATAGTTTTATTACTGCTTTGTGTACAAGAAGTAAATTAGCAGCATAAATTGCAGCTGTAAGAGATGGCCACAGTCATTCTTAGAATCATAGAATCAGAATCACAAGGTTGGAAAGGATCTACAAGGTCAGCTAGTTCAACTGTCCTCCCATTACCATTGCTATCACGAGCTACTAAACCATATATTGCAGCTCCTCATCCAGGTACCTCCTGAACACTGCTGGGGACGGCAACTCCACCACCTCACTGGGCAGGCCACTCTAGTGTCTGACCACTCTCTGAGAGAAGAAGTTTTTCTTGTTGTTCCAGGACCCATTGGAGAGGGTCTCACTCCAATTTATAGGAGGGAATGAAGGTTCTTTGAAATATGTATACCAGGCATGAGATTAAGAAACAATGGTCCAGATGTTGGTCTGACCAGTTTATTACAAATGTTAATAAGGGAGGTGGGGAAAGGGAGCATGGACTCTATTACGGATTGAGGTGATAGGGAAGGGATGGCGAGCGATAGAAAAGATAGGAAGAAGCAAGAATTGCGTAAAGTGGGAATATTCACCACCATGACCCAGCAGTAGTCCTGTTGCATGATGTTCTGACGGTCCGGGGCAAAAGCGCAGGGGAAGAGCAGCAGCAGCGTGGTCAGTCTTGGGCAGCGAGAAGATGCAGGTACCGAGTAGGTCCAGGAAGAAGTCCGGGCGGAAGCAGCAGGTCTCCGATAGCAGGCCCTGGAGAGTCCATCTGCATGCAGGCCTTTCGTGGTGAGGGATCTGATGGCAGACACCTGCTCGGCGGGGAGGGGGAGCAGCAACAGAGGGGCCGTCCTTAGGCAGCAAGCAGGTAGAGCACAGAGCAAGTCCAGGAGGGAGAGGCAGGTCATGAGGAATCTGTTGTCAGGAACCTGCCTGCCTGGTTGTTGGACCCTCTTTTATCCTCCTTCTTCCCCGCCTGCGTGACATTCCTGGGCGCTTGGGTAAGACTCATCTGAGCACCCCCTGAGATGGCTGTCTCCCTTGACATAAGTCCACACAAAAGACTGTTTCCTGGCCATTTAGCTGTCACTTATCTCTCTTGTTGCCCCGGCCTTGTCCATCTGTTGTCCCTTCAGACAAAGGATTTCCCAGTCCTTGGTCAGGACTTGCTTGAACTTGTTCATCTGTGTCCGTCAGCGAGCTTTGAGGCAATGGCCTAAAAGAATGACCTCTTACAGAAAGTGATGCAGCATTAAATCTCTGCTTTCTTGTCTTACAGAGATTATGTATTTCCCTATTGTGGAATAATATTAAATATAGATAGATAAAAGTTCTACGTATTTGGATAATATAGTATTCATCAGTTACACACAGAGATTCATTCACACATAAAATTATGCAGCATATTTTTATGAGGCTATCATCTTTCACTTGATTTTATTAAAACATTGGGATTATATTTAAATCTTAGCACAGTCATCTCTCTGGGGGTATGAAATTTTCTTCTTGCTTAGCAACTCACCCACCACTGCAGAATAAATTGCATATAAAAAGTTCAAGGAGAGTTTCTGCTAGATGCTAATAAGTAATATGAATTTATCTCCAACTGAAAGGTTTAAAAGCAGCTGCTTCTTTCCCTCTGAAATTTACTAATACAGCAGAGATTTTAATAAGTAATATGGATTTATCTCCAACCAAAAGGTATAAAAGCAGAGGCTTCCCTCCCTCTGAAATTCACTAATATAGCAGAGATCTCACTTAAATAATCTTACTTAAAGAAATATCTGTTTTATAGTAACCCTCATGGAAAAGCTTGTTAAGGAACAGATTGTTAAGAGCAAGTAAGGACATGGAGATACAAGCAAGATTTTGGGGAGTTTTTTCTTGAATCACCTCATACCCCATCAGATTAGTGGATGTCTGATTTCTTATGACAGGAGATGTCAACTGGTGAGTTTTTAAGCATCTCTCAACTAGTTTACTTGCAGCTCCCTTGAGCTGCTCTTCTACTGAGATGGTGACACACAGTCAACAATGGAGCTGAGCCAGTACAGCTAGTTACAGCTCTTTCTCTCCTACTAGTCAAATATTCCCACATTTCACAGTCTCTTCAGTTGTAGTACAAGGTTTTAATGCAAAGTTTTCAACTAGATGGCTTTGAAAATGCCACCAGACTCTGAGCATGTCCATGTTAACCTTGCAACATGTAAAAATTGTACCCAGAGAGCGATGATCAATGGCTCAATCTCTAAATGGAGATCAGTTATGAGTGGTATCCCTCAAAGGGTAGTACTGGGACTGATGCTGCTTAATATCTTCATCAGTGAAATCGACAGTGGAATTGAGTGCATCCTCAGCAAGTTTGTGGATGGCACTAAACTGTGGGGTGCAATTGACATGTTTGAGGGATGGGACACCATCCAGGGAGACATAGACAAGCTCGAACAGTGAGCCCGGGAGAACCTCATGAGATTCAACAAAGCCAAGTGAAAGATCTTGCACCTGGGTTATGGCAATTCTCATCATAAATACAAGCTGGGGGTTGTAGGAATAGAACACAGACCTTCCAAAAAGGACTTGAGGATACTTGTGGATAGCAGCAATCTGGACATGAGCCAGCAGTGTGCCCTCTCAGCCCAGAAAGCCAACCATTTTCTGGTCTGCACCAAAAGAATAGTGGTCAGCAGGTTGAGGGAGGTGATCCTGCCCCTCTACTCTGTTCTGGTGAAACTTCACCTGGACTATTGTGTCCAGATGTGAAGTACAAGAGAGATGTGGACCTGTTGAAGTGCATCCAGAGGAGGGTCACAGAAATGATTTTCAGTGGAATAATCAGCTTTTGACTCAGACACTGCTTTTATGGTACAACCTCAATAATTTGAGAAGTCTTTTGTAAAAGTACATATATTAAAGAGAATTTATCAGGAAATATGATACTGATGTAGGCAATGTACTCATTCCCTGTGAACTTGACTGTGGGTCTCTGGAACAGGAACCACACTTTCTGTCTGGAAAGTTCAAGATAAAAAATTGTGCCTGCCGATGTAAAGAGGTTTTCCATTGCTGTATAAAACAAAGGCAAAGATCCTTTTTGTTCACTATTATAAAGTTTATTGACCGTGGAATCCACTAGATTCACTCTAAAGTTTGTAGATATATAATTAGCTGCCATTTCACTTCTTATAAAAAAATAATTGTTAAGACGTTCAAGTCATCAGGTTTGAGACTATGTTCTGCAGATTTGTATGGGTTTTTCAAAGTAGAAAGCCGCACTTATGTGGGTAGAGCAAAACTTCTTCATAAAAATCATCTGCTTTTAGTGAGCACTGATGTTTCAAATTAATTTTCAGACTCAAAAGTAAATTCCCCCATAACAGTTACATTTGACTATGGGGTAGCTAAACTGCATTGCCGTTTTCAACAAAGGGAGTAAGCAGAGATGAGCTTATTTAGAAGCAATGATGTTCTGTTTTCCAGAATGATGTTCAATCCTTTGTGACTTTTTTTCATATAAATCTAATCACTTGAATGAAATGTCCATTTATTTGAATAAATGTGCACTATGAGCAGCAGTTAAGTGCTGTTTGAGATTTATATTCATTTCATTCATTTTTTTTTCTTAAGAAACAATGCTTCTGTAAATTATCTAGGTTGTATCATTTAGTTTAAATGAGGTTAGATGCTACGTTAGTTCAAAACAAATGCTTTTGTTAAAGTGATCAAAGTGTTACAGATCCAGTGTCAAGTGTTAATAGCTCAGATGAGGGGCACATGTAAGGAGAATGCTGTAAAAAGTTTAAAATAATTTGGGGTTTGTGTAACAGCCCCTATAATTTTTGTTTCATGAATCACTGTGTCAAGCCCACAAAATATATAGTAATATAAGTGATATTTTTTTAGATACCAGTGAAAGACATTGCTTAAAAGATGGTTTATAGCTCTATGTCCTTAAATAGTATCTTTAAATAGTATGGGCTTACCTTACCATCTCATATAATACATCTCAGTATCCAAAATTGAGTTAGAGCCAGATGTAACACCCAGTTGTAATCACATTAGTTAAGAAGGTCATGCTAGCTTCATCTTGGGGGAAGGGTATATGCATGTGATTTAAATTGGAGAGAGCAGTACACTTTGATGAAGAAATGCATTTTGATTCGCTTTTGTAAAAGAAAAATGATATATGTGAAACTTGTTCAAAGTAAACTGTTGACTCCTTTTTAACACACTTCTGATATATTTTTGCAAAATGCTAATGCGCTATAACTGATGTGTTATTTTGGAGTAAGAATATCCCAGCTCCTGTTTGAAATGAAGCTAGGTCCCCCATGGAGAAGAATATACACCCAAAGAATATCCACTAGTGCCATTCCAACAGCTACGCAGAGGAAATTCCCTGAGAACGGACTTCCATCTAGCCAAGGTCTTTTCACAGCAGTGAGACAATTTTATGACAAAGTAATGAGTTGTTATTCATGCCAACCCAGACTCAATTAGCATGCTTCCAAATAGTTCAAATGCATTTGCAACTGCTTGTTTACCAAGAATTCACAATTCTTCTAAGATCCCTACAGTGGTGCTTAACTACTTTACTACAGAGTACCAAAAGTGGTCGGAGTTGTTTGTTTGTTTGTTTGTTTTTACAGACTGCTTGCCCAAGAGCTTGCTATTGAAGAAGAAAAGACACAGGCATGAAATAATCTTGACAAAAACACATTATCACAGTTGTCAGGTTTTTATTTTCCTCTTTATTTATTTTCTATTTTCCTTGTTTTTACATAGAAAGAGAAAACACTTCAGAAGATTTCTGAGCTGTACTCTTTGTCTTGTATCTCACAGTCAGTTTAAGACAAAAGGTGTCAGTGACAAGCCTCTTCTTTCATATAGCTATGAAAAGGGAGATGCAAAGCAGAGAGATTCATCTCAACCATCCCAGACCAGCAGCTGTGGTTTTGCCACTGATCTGGATTAGAGGAGCATTTTACTGCTTCAGATGAAAGGAAAGCAGTGAGATGTCCTGCAAGGTCTATTTCAGGAGTGAGACACTAGCAATATTGTAGCCTGTAAGCCATTTGTAGAGCAGGACAAGACAGGCAAATTGAGGTGCATGTGTTAGGACTAGTGACATTTACAACCACTTCCCATGTTTCAGTAAATAAATGTTATTGTCATGAGACAGTTTAAAATTGAAAATTCTATTCATAAAAGTAGCAAAGTTTTTAGTCCCCATTATTTGAGACAGAAGTTTTCTGTTAACCTCCCTATGGTCAAATTTTGTTACCCTGGTGGTTGGAAATCTTTTCCTAGCTTAGATTTATTCATAACCCAGGTGTACTTATTTCATTTTGTGTCCATATTATCTACTCTGTAAGTGAATCTTCTCCCTCACAAGTATTTATGTCCCTGAAGTATTTAGAAAGAGCTGTATCCATTTTCAGCTATTCTTTTGCCAAACTACAGAAGTTAAGTTTGTATCCTCGAAGGTATTTGTGTGCCTTGTGACTATTTAGACCCCAGATTCCCACTGAAACCAATTACATCAATGGGCATTAGGCTCTTTGGTATCAACGTACTATCTAAAGTTTATTGAGAGCCTGAACTGAAGCACCTCTGCTTTTCTTTATCTTTAACACTGACAACACAGAACCAAAGATAAAATCTTCTCCGTGCCTTATACAAAGTTTTTATAAGTTTTAGGTTAACTTTGTCCTTATTTTAGGTTAACTTTGTAAGGCTGAATTATACTTGAGGTGCTGTCTTTGTCCAGCTAGTGTAATCAAGCCTTTCTACACTTAATCATTACCAACTTAGTTCAGCTATTGCTACTTGAGAGCATTCATTTCTCTGTATAAAATATTCATCTTCAGACTGTCCATCCCCCCTAGCTTAAGATGTTCTGAGCTTGATGCTGCCAACAGAATTACTGTATGTCTCGACTTTAATCTTCAAGTAATTTCACTAGCAGCATCTACCCAGTCTTCTGGTCCACATCTCCATAAACATTATTCATGTTTGCTCTATCTTGTTCAGTTGGGATGTGCAGTGGGATTTGGAAGATAGTAAAATAGAAAGCTGCACAGTTGAAATTTTGCTTGAGCATGCTCTGACTATTTTCTAATAGTTTTCTTATTCCTGTGTTATTGCTCTACTTTCTCAGGGCAGTTAGTGGTTCCAAACCTGATGCCATATCAATGCCTTACTGAAGTTTCTGCAGATTAGACTAACTGTGCCTTTCTTTGGAAGATCAGTTATCAAAAACAAATACATGGTTACTCTGACTTGTATCTTTGGCTTCATTTCCTTTTCTGTTTACTTCAATGAGTGCGAATGTTCTAAAAATGTGACTTGATTGATCTAAGATGTAGGTGATCTCTTGATCAGTTCACTTATTTGCATCTTTATCCCTGGGATGCTGATTCCAAATTTAGAGCAATTTCTATATATGAGCAAACCTCATCTTGAAGCTGTGGCTCCCCATGATGCTCCATGTCTACAGACCACTTCAAACATGCACAACTCTGCTGTTATCTGAAGTAGCCAGAGTCAAGTTTGTAGCTGATTCATTTTAATACAGTAAACAAGATATTAGAGATTCATCTGCATCTGTCTAGCACACACATTAAAGTGTCACTGTTGTCTTTATAAAAGTTTTAGAACTATCTCTTACCATTAGAAATACAAAAGTAAAATGCACTTTAAGAATGACCAAGTCATCACTCTGATGAAACTTAATAACTTGTTGACAATTAAATATTACCCAATACAGGAAAACAAACAAAAAACCCACAAATAAGCAAGCAAACAAAAAACCTGAATTTCTGAGGCACAGCCAATACTGTTCATGTATTAAGTACTTTTGGTCCTTGCTTTATTACTTTCTGTACTTGCTTTATTATCATCACACCAAAAAGGAAAATATTTGTCTATGTAGTCGAAAGAATGTTCCAAAGAACAGATTTAATTCCTACTTGAATACACACTGCAGAGTTTATCTTTGCATTTGACATGATAAACCTGTGGTGCTTCCCACCTAATATTTGCTAATGAAATATCTTCAGTACTTGTAGTCTCTGCCTGCAACTTTTCCAATTAAGTCAAAACATTAAATGGAAAAAGCTGGATACTTTTCATGTATTGAAATATTTTTTAGATGAATGTGGATAATATTTTTATGTTGCAACAAATTCTTCGGGCTTCATTTATGGAAAAAGAAAACTGTGTTTGCTGATCAACTGCTTTTCTTCATTATAACCAAAATATCTTATGAGCAATTAATTTTAAATTTTGTTAATGGAACCTCCAGTACTTGGCCTAGTAATACTGAAACTGATAACCATTGAATAGATTTTAGATATTTATATAATGGGGATAAAGCACAATAGAAACCTATCTACAAACTAGTTTATAACTGTTGACTATGAAAAATATATTCAATATCTTAGAGTTCAAATCAAAAGAAACTGAACTTGCTGATGTACATCCTACTTTTTAAATTTTTACATTGTATCCATAATTGATCAAAGAAAGGATTTTTGTTTTAGTGTTTTAAGCTGGCTTCTAATAAACACTGCGGATAATTGAACTATATTGCAATCACTAAGTCCTACATAAATTTTAACACAAGTATTTTGAAGTATTATTTCTGCTTTTCTCTCTTCTTCCCCTCTCCTCCATGTTCCTTTCCTATTCAGATAGCCTTTAACGAGCTCTCACCATTTGATGACTGCAGGAGACTGATATCTCTTTAATAAAATATTGTAACTTCTGTTGCGGGGAAGTCTGAAGAGATTAAACTGAAAAGATTTGCAAAGAAACAGCTTGGGAAACCACCAGTTTTGAATACACACATTTAGATTTACAACAAGAGTAGCTGTAACAAACTATACAGCTATCTCTTATTATAAATTGCTCATTTACACTTTAATGAATAAATTATTATGCTGTATCAGTTCTGTTCTGCTGTCATGATAAAACTTGCATTTATATAACTTGTAATCAGTTTCACTGTGAACACAAGGGGAAAATTGGTTTTCAGATGACAACCCAAAATATTTATATATATATACTGCTTGGTTTTGAGAATTTAGGAATGGTTTGTAGCAACATGCAAAAATATAAGTGCTGTTAGAGGCATGTTTACTATAATTATTTCTGTGCTGACCGCTATAGTGTTTGGAAAGAAAAGGCTGTGCCACTCATATTTTCACATCAGATCTATAGCACGTAGAGATCTTTCTTGTTTGGATTTACTTTGCTGCTGCTCTAACAGTTGGGTCAGATAGTGTTAACCCTTGGTGGCAGCTAAGCACCATAAGGGCACACACTTCCTTCCTCTGTCTATCCAGTGGATGGGGCAAGAGAAAAAGAAGAGTAAAAGCAAGATAAGTACTGTTAAGTGGGAAGAGAAGTAAAAGATGGGTAGCCTTCTCAAACTCTCTCCTCTCTGTTCTTACTGCTGAGCATGATGTTCTATGGAACGATATATCTCTTGGTTAGTGCACAGCATGTACCTCATTGTGTTCCCTCCTCTTGCACACCCCTAATCTGTTCATTTGGCAGGGTCAGAGGCAGAAACTAAAATTCCTTAACACTGTGCAAACTCTGTTCAGCAGCAGCTAAAACACCACTGCATTATCAGTTCTCTGTGAAAGTAGAAAATATATTAAATCTCATTTTGTTTTCTCCCTTATAGAACAAAGTTGTTGGTTTCTATTGTCAGTTAACTTATACAAAGCTGTTGATTGATTTGGAACTTTGATGCCCATCAAAATCCTCACCTTTGTGTAAGATACGCAAGTTCAGGGACGAACAGAAGCAAATAGGATTCATACGGCCCCTGCTGTATAAGAAATCAATAAAGTAAACAGAAAATCTTACCATGACATCTTCCAGCTCTCTAAGGAACCTAGTTATACTGAGACACCACTCAATCCAGTCAGAATTTTCATCTTTTATCTGTCTCTACTAGGTTTTTGATTAAGGTCATGCTGCCAACAAACAGGTGGGAAATGAGTTCTCTTCAAAGTTAGATCTAATTTTTTTTTTTAATCTTTTACAAATTTACTCCCCCATTCTTTTCAAGAATTATCATTTTATCTTTATAACATTTCCACAAGGGAGCAAAACTCCCAAAACCTACACAGACCACAGGCACCTGAGACTGCCTTAGCCTATAGCAAGTGATTGCTAAGAGAAAGTAGAAAAGTGGGAACTGACTACATATATACTTCTCTTTCAGAGTCAGGAAAGCATAGTTCTTGATAAATATAATTTCTGAATTACTTTCTGCCAAGCTGGGACTATAACTAACCTGAAACAATTCCTACTTCTTATTTTTTATATGAAGTTGGACAACTCAAGCACTATGTACAGTTTTGGGCACGACAATATGAAGAATATAAAACTATTACAGAGCATCCAAAGGAGGGCTAAGAAGATGGTGAGGGGTTTAGAAGGTGAGATATATGGGGAGTGTCTGAGGCCCCTCCGGTGTGCTCAGTGCAGAGCAGAGGAGCTGAGAGGAGGCCTCAGGGCGGCTGCAGCTCCTCACAGGGAGCAGAGTCCAGTGGTTATAAATTTCCATTTATAACAGTGTTGATTTTTTTCTTGTTGTTCAGCAGTAACCCAGTAGAATATTTATTTCAAATTCTGTGATTTGTATATCACTTTCTTCTTTTGTTCCTTTCTATCTTGTATTTTATCAAAATTATATAAAATAATATATCTAAAACAATAAGGACAGAAAAATGGCAAGATAACCACTATATTTTAAACTCTGTTTTATTAAATTTTGCATAGTAACAGAATCAGTGTGTATGTTTAATACTGATGCATAACTGGCTAATTTTTATTGTTGGATTGATTGAAATTTTCTGTCTTTTCATTTAGTTTCAGAATGCCTACAAGTGTAAGGTACAGAAAGTACCAGAACAGTTCTGTAGTTGATCATCTTTTTTGTAACAACCAGCCACTCCAGCCATCTCCCCCCTTCCCATCTTTAAATCAGAAAATGTTGATTCACTTGTTATCAAATAAGAATTTGCAAATGCAGTGGCAGTGCATCATAGCAGGCAGAACCAACACAGATTCAAATTCAGGCAATGAATTCACATCATGCACTAAACATTTCCTTAAATTCTGTTTTCACAGCTAGTAACATTTCAGTGATTCAAATCATGCCAACTGTTGCCACAGTGGCCCTCTTGAGAGAAGGGTGTAATAAACGTTTTTGATTTGCCTGCGCTGGCTTACCCAAGTGGAAACATCAAGTGGAGTTTTCACAGTTATATTGAATATGATTAAGGAGTGTATTTGTAGAAACACATACTTGAAATGTGGAAACAAGATTAGAAACAATGTTATAAACAGCTGGAAAGAGAGTTGTACATTTTATGAGGGGTGCTCCAAAATTAATGCCTCCTATTTTATTATGGTAATCCAAGACGTCAGAAGCAGAGGTTGGTGGTATGACAGTAGACATTGAACCTTCCCAGCAATATGCCATTATATATGTATATATATCTGTACTGGCTGTAAGAAAATTTTATTTTATTTTATTTTACTTACGACAAGGGTGGTGAGGCACTGGAATATGTTGCCCAGAGAGATGGCAAATGCCCCTTCCCTGGACACATTCAAGGTCAAACTAGACTGGGCTCTGAGCAACCTGAAGTAGTTGTATATGTTCCTGTTCATTGCAGGGGAGTTGAAATGGATGATCTTTCAGGTGCCTTCCAACCCCAATAGTTCTACGATTCTGCTACTTAGGAATGACCAACGTATGAGGTTAGGGATGACCTAAATTACATAAAGGGAGAAATAAGTAAAAAGTGAATTTATAAACAAAATATTTGAGTTATTCTTAATAATTTACAGGTCAAAATTGTTTAATATTATGTGTCAGCTAGCAGGAAAAGAGTGTACTTTATCACGGATGAACACTTCTGTCTAGATGGTAGAAAATCTGGATATTTCCAAATATCCAGAAGATATTGTACCCTCACACATGCTCCCATTATTTTTAAATAATCTCAGAGGGCAAACTGATAAGTATGCTTATATTCTGGATTTTCAAAGTTTGCATTCTTACAGTAGCTTTTACCCAGTGCAAATGCATCAGTTTTAGAAAAGCTACTCAGTGATGTTTTTGATAAGGACAGACAGATTACAATGCATATAAAATGCAAGTGAATTCTGGATGCTGAAAATCACTGGAACACATACATATATACTGCATGATCTACAGTAGTTCAAACTGATTCTTCTGTTTGCAGGTTAAAAGTCTTTCAGGCTGAACACTAAAATGTCACTATCCCCCCCCAAGGAGACTGAAAAATTTGAAAGTGTGCTCTTATACAGAACATTCTATTCAAGCTGCAAAGAAACAGCTGGATATTTGTAACACAATCTGAATAAATACTCATTAAAAATGTAACAGCCTTTCATCATACTGAAACCCAGAAGTTAGGGAGATGGAAACCTCAGGCTCAGCTCCTTCCTCTATATGGGAGGGCTTAAACTCATACCTTCTCTCTTCTATGAGAATATTCTAGCCATGCAGACAAGCCACCTGTCAAATTACTTTTGAGAGTGGAATGACTTCAGACATTGGCTCTCTTTCAAAACTAAGCTTCCTGAACTACCTTCTTCAGCTTTCTCATTGCATAGACACTTAAAAAAAATCATATAAGTGAAACATCTCTGTCAGGAACAAAGCAGGAAAACCCATATCAGGCTACTACTACACAAGCTAGGACTTTCAGATGAGTACCACAGCAATTTATTTTAATGTCTGGGAAAAAATAGACCATCAATAGTGTTAAATATGTTTCTCTGACATCCCGATAATGTTCTTGAACTTTAAGATTAAGACCTACCCTTAAATTTAGATTTGGAGTGAGAAGTGTGAGGCTTCCTCAGTCACTATATTGAAAGTATTTCACATTTATGAGTAAAAGAGAGTAGAAGAGAAAAACAAGTTACAAATATCCATTTTGTGACTCTTAGATTTCCAGACCAGACTTTCTGGTAAATTTAATAAAAAGTGGAGCATTTTTTTTGGCATATTTAAAGTTACTTATCTGCAAGTATATTAATTGTTGGAAAATATAAAGTTTACCTCATATTTGCTGTGAAACGTGTTTTCAAATACAGTTCTACTTTTTTTGTGAAGTTCTTGATAAGTTCCACTAAGAAAAACTGAGTGCATAGCTGGAATGTGTTTAATCATTATTTTTAATATAGAAATCACATAGAAATTTTCTGGTTCAGAACAAGTTAGCAATGTCAATTACTCTCTTTTCCTTATTATTTTATAACACTTTACATTGAGTGCTCAGAAGTCTCTAATAGTACACAAAAATTAGAGTGTCTTGTCTCATTCTAATGCTCAGAAAACATGAGAAGAAATCTCCCTGTGTCCCCAGTAATTCTGAGCTTACATGTACTCAGTGAAAATAAATGGCAATTTATTTACTGACAGGGATATTATGGATCTGTTCACAGTGAATAAATACAACTTTTGAGTTACTCTGCTTTGAACACTAGTTGAGGAAACAGTTCTTGTATCTGAAGTTGCATGAAATCAACAGATCAGAAGAGAGAAATTAGTTGGAAATAGGCTTGTGAATCTAGGTGAAGCAGGTAAAAAAGGGAGATGGTCAGTAGTGTATTTATACTATTTTTACACCATTTAAG
>PPHD01020696.1:0-13550 GCA_002909625.1 Bambusicola thoracicus | reverse complement strand
TGAGCTATCTTTGAATAATTTAATGTCTGTGGTCTAATTGGGGAATGTTATGTTCAGCAGCAAGAACATATGATGAATGATTCATGGTCAAAATCCATATCCTGAACATGGTCACACACAGATCATCTATGTTCATCTACAGCCTTGTAGCTTAGAAATGTAATAAATGGATCCCAAACAGATTTTGACTTGTGTGATCTTTGAGGGGATGTGAGGAAAAATAAGTCACTGTATTTTGAAGGAAAATACAAAGTTAGCAGGGTGATGAAAAGAGCAAAGATGCACTGTGGCTCAGGAACTGTCAAGATGGTGAAGGAATGACGAAAGGAGAACCATGGGATATCCTTGTCAAGAAAAGCAAAAGAAGATAAAAACATTCAAAGAGATGTAGGATGGATTTCTTTTCTGTTTCATTCGAATGCTGCAAGTGCATACACATACACACACAACTATTAAAAAAAAATGTTAACACAGAATTTTTCATCTCTGTGTATCTTTTCATTAATTCATCTTATGGATGCAAAATTCAACTGTATGTGTTAACACTGATGAGATATTCTCTGAATATAATTTACTAATTCAATTCATTTGATTCTCATTGTCAGAAGTACTCTGTGCTTCTGAGCATTCAGTTCAAGAAGGAAGGGGGAGCCAAATTTTCTGGTTTGTGTCTCAAAGAACGCACCTAATTTAAACTTGCTAATTACTTTTCAAAAGTTGGATAACTTACTGTTTAAACAAATTGTCTCATGGAACTATATGGTACCACTGACACAAAGGCTGTGACATCCTTCCCTTGTGACACATTGTGCTGCTATATGCAGAAAATTTGAATACCAGGAGTGGACTGAGAGATCAGGTAGTGAAAGCAGTTTTAAACTGAAAGTGGAGATGTTACTGTGTTATGTTAGATACTGAGTGAAGGTCTGTTACTGAGCTACCTTCTGCTAGAAGACTTCTGATCTTGTTTTTTCTCAACTGGCAAGATTTCTTGCAAAAGAAAATATATTACTGACTAGCCCTTTTAATGCTTATCTACCATCAAGACACAAAACAAAAACAAAATTGAGGCTGCTTCTTTGGCACAAGAAACAGGTGGAACATTTCTTCTTTGTCTTTGTCTGACATGAAAGATTGCTGCATCTCTGAACTTTAAGCCATGTGTCCTTTGGAGTATTGCCCCTTCCGCTGGTTCTCCACAAATATTGGCAGCTGGTCAACTTCTTTCCTTGACTTTGCCAATGACAATATTCTGTGCTTCAGTATTTCCTTTGTGTATCTGTGTCTGACATGATTTTCCTTGCATACAGAGAGAGGTATACAATATTCTGGTTGGAATAGTGTAAGTTAAACAAATTATCCTCAGACTTTACACAAACGAATTTTACGACATGTAATAGTGAGAAGATGTCCACAAATGAATTTAAATATAAAATTTACTCTGAAATGAGTTGATAAAAATGTAAGCATTACTTTTTCCCAGTCATTTGATTTTTGGTTCGGGGGAAAGAAGGCTGAGACTATACCTTTCTATTTAGACGTTTATGTCAGAAACACACATGTATCACTAACCACAATGCAAATCATTTCAAATGCTGATCCTGTCCCATTTCTACTACTTTGTCTGTCCACGCACAGTTTCCCTTCTCTGTTCAGTCACCAGACACCAGCTCCTTCCCAAACAAAGAAATGTATACACATCTGGATGGACTTTTTTCCATTCTCATGAACAGGTTGCTTATGATTAATAGTAGCATCTGTCTGGAAAGAAAAAAAAAAAACGTTTATTTAGGCCTTTAAAAGGCAGTTGTCCACAGTGACATAATTTTAGCTCCACTGTTAACATGGCTAAGATTTGCAAAGTAGTAATGTGTTTTTGGGTCCCCTGATATTTTGTCACCATAATGTACTCAATTTTTCATCCTGCTTGGCTCACATTTTCTGTAGTATTTAGAATAAGAAGCACAGTATAGGTTCAAAGAAAATCTCATGTCTCTTTTTTTGCACTAATCTAAATATTAATAAGCTTCTAAATATAATAAGCTTCAGTCTATTATCTTCTGTCTTATGACATATCACTCTGATCTGCATTGGAACAGATAGAAAAAGACAAATTTTTCAATTCATTTTCACCTACAGAAGGAGTGGTGACAGTGAGTAGCTGTATATGCAGATGTAGTTTTATTTTTCATTACATTTAATATGTCTATAATGTTGGCTCCAAGATTAGGGAAAATCTGCATAGGAAATCAAAGTGTTAAATACACACATCTAGATTTGACATAAAATGTAGATTGAAAGTCGTCTGATCTCAGTTTATCAGAAATTCAAATGATGATATCAAAACAGGATAAGTGAAGGAAAGAAGGGGAAAAATTTAGTATTATCAAATTGCAGCTCTGGACGAGGATTCGCCTGTCCAGCACAATAAAGTTCTTACTGTCTCTGGAACTTCAGAGAAATCAGGCTTCTTACTTGCCCTTTGAAGTCACCAAGACACCATTGCCTGTGATAAAAGAGTTTATTTATAACTTGCTCAGCTTATGTCTTTTCTCACTGAACCAGCAGGCCTTCCAAGGTTTGGGGATATAATTTCAAGGGCTGTTAAACCTCTGTCAAAGTTTTGCTGGCCCCCTATGGAGCCTGACTATCCAGCATTCTGTTTGCTGTGACAGGACTTCAAGTGAAAGCATTCAAAAAACTGACAGCTTCAACTGCTGCAGTTTTTTGTAACAGAAAGTGGCATTTAATCTGAAAAATAACATTAGCAAATCAGCATATAATTGGGTTTTTATTTCCTGCCTTTCCCCCTTTCATTTTTGCTATCTTGAGAGATAAAACAAAGCACAATGCTGAATGTTCCTGATCTCTGTGGGAAGATACCATATATATATAACCTGGTAAAATACAAGAGGCAGAAATCAGGGATTTTGATACGATGAATGATGTTCAAGCAAACTCCTAAAAGAGATAACAGCATAGAATGTAGCTCTGTTTTAGGACAATATTGTAATCCTTCAGCCAATTGATGTCAACAGCAAACATAAAGCCTGGCTTAAAATGTCTGAAGTGCTACTTCTCAGAGTATCTGGTTTGTCAAGTCACTTTGAGCACATCTATTGCCAAGTGTTTCATTGAAAACTCTACCTAACGTGCTGCTGAGAGTTAACACCAAATCACTTGCTGTGACCCATGTGCTCCTATCATTTGGTAACCACTGTTCAGAAGATCCTCCTAAAATGAGCCAATAACAAAAGATTCAATGAAAATTCATATCTGACATGCGGAGCTCCAAAGAGTATTTTGATCTTTCTGAATTTAAAAACATCTAGTAAACGAAATCACAAAAAATCATTGTTTAAAACAGCAGAATTTGAAAAGTACTGCTAAATTGGGGCTATTCTTGTGACTTGAGCTTCCTTTTTGAACACTGGAGATCTCGACATTTAAGCTTCCCTTCATGGTCTTGTGAGCAAGAAGTTTTCTTTCCTTCTTTTAAATTAAGGCCAAAACTCTCACATAATCTGACTTAAGATACCAGGGATAGTGCAAGAACCACATTTTATGAGACTAAAGAAAAAGTAGTGTAAGCTGTCTGCACTTCCCTGAAAATAATTGTACAAATGTTTACCTTCAGATACTAAATAACATGGAGATAAGCACAGTGAATTAAGAATACAGTGTTTAGAAGGAAAGCAATTCATAAAAATCACCATCTGGGGGCAGACCAAAGGCCTCTTCAAATCATACCCTGCTGCTGACTGCAGCCAAGGGCGGAAACATTGGGAAGAGCATAAGGGCAGGACAGATGGGTCATGCTCTAGCTTACTCCTCCAGACACTGGCTTTTGGTGACTTCCAAGCTCCGAGCTTTTATCTTTGTAAGTTAACTTAGTGGATATTGCAGAAAAGTAAATGTAAAAATCAAACAAGGAGAAAGAAAGAGAAAAGGGATTGTTAGGGAAAAGGGAATGAGGAGTGAGGAATACTGAATAAGACAATTGTTTTAGTCACAGCATCATAAACCTGGTAGAATCGATACACAGACTATTACTGCCGCCACAGAAATATTGTATCAGTAAGTGTTGTAGTCAAGTACACTTGCCCAGACTGTCATAACTGTAACACATTCTTCTTGCTGCTTTCCATTAACATTAGTTGAATACTCTGTGAATGTTAAGAGTGTAGGAAAGTTTTCCATTTACTCTTCTGTTTATATCTTATCCAAATTTGACAGTTAGCATCACACTTCTGCAAGAGATGGTGTTGTCGAGCTGCTCTCACGTTTGATTTTTTCCTTCTTTAAAATGGAGAAGATATGAAGCCAAAGGACAAAAGCATTCTGCACTCAATGTGTATACATACTGTGTGTGTAAAGTACCTGTGTTCATAATGGAAAAGGTATTATGAAAAGGTAAACTATTATTATTATTGTTTCACTCTGAATAATTAAACCAGTACAAAGAAATATTCACTGTGTGAATTCAGCACAACCAAAAATGCATTAACATTTTCTTTGATGTCAAGGGTCTTGAAAAATATTATTATGGAAAATAAATACTTTGTCCTTACAACTGTATCTGTTTCTATTGTGAATATATTAAAATAAGGATTTTTTCTTACAGATTAGTGGCACCCAGAGCTGATTTAGGCAATGACATCTTTGGAAGTCAATTTATATTTGAACCAGGAAATCACTCAGTATTTTCTGAAGTCCTACTTCAAAGCTCACTCTTTTAAAGTTAGGTAAAAATGATATCACATCTTCAGAATGTTAAATAAAACAATTGCACTGAGGCCAGGATTTGCTTCTGATAGTGCTTTTAGCTTGTTTTTCATACTGTATGTACATTTCCCAGGATGATTTTTGTCATAGCTGGAAAAATAGTGAATAGCATGATATACACTTTCCCTAGTTCTGTGACACCTTTTGTAACACTGCACGCCCCTCTGTTTCATGTTACAATACATACAGCTTGCTTGCAATGTGTTAGAATTAGTGGTCTTGAGGTTTATGAATCTCCTGACACTATACCCTATTATTATGTTAGCTGGAATGGGATCTTAACAAGGAGGTGATAATAAAAAAAGATGTTAGCCAATACAAAGTATTTCTACAAATGGCCAAGTGACAGTGGAAAGGGAAATATTTTAACAAAACAATGTTAATATAGCCCAGAACCAATGCAAATAAAATCCCTGGGGAAGACTATCTGAAGAAACATACCATACTTTTGGCATAGTGTGCTTTACTACATGCCCAACACATTTTCCACAAAGTTCTTGTATATTTTCTGTATGAAAATTCAAAGCATAAAATCTTACATTCAACAGTTGAAAAAATACAGAACACATAAAACAGCAACAGTTCTGCAGTATGCCTACAGATTTTTGTTGGCAATTGCATCTGAAGCAAATGATCTATTGAAAAAAAAAAAAAAAAAAAGAGGGAATGAGAGAGAGAGAAATAAAGCTGATGGATATGGCCTTATAATATCACTGAAGTCTTTCTTTAATAAGTAGAAAGTTTGTGGAAACTACAGGAACACCAATAACTAACCATTATTGTTATGACTACTAAATATATTTTCACTGTGATTGGTTTCAGTATTGACACTAATTGAATTACAAAAGCCCAGGGCTTTGTGGCTGAGCCCTGGTTCCTTATGCCACTGTCCGCTTACATGAGGGACACAGATGCTCTATATGGTGGTGCTGCAGTTCACTGTCAGCAAGGCTGCTCTTCTTGGCAGCACGTATCATCTCAGATATGCGCTATGCTGTTCCTTCATTTTAGAGGTAATATTTTTATCAATGTATTATCACCTATTTCATCCTGCTTTGCTTTATGTTGTGAAGTGCCACAGTGATTCAACATGTGTGCTGTCAACTATTTTTAAACTCCTGACAATGCGGCCAACATAAATTTACAAGAACTCAAAGGCAGGCACAGGTCAGCCACATTCACAAGCCTGTCAGGCTGCAGGCGGATGCATCCACAAGCACATAAGGGAAGCCCAGTTCACTAAAAGGGAATTTCCGCCTTATTGTTTCTTTCATCCAGATAAACAGAGATGAAGAATCACAAATGTATCGGTTTCAAAGAGTTTAAGAGGTGCTTCAACAGCCTACAGACAGTTTATTACTACTCTTGGCATATTTTGAAACTGTAGTTATGGAAGACTTCCAGAAAAACTCAACATGGTTGTTCGAATGAGTCAGAGGTAAAATGTGCGTGGTAAAAGTAGAGATTCTTTTGCTTAGTTTAAGCTTCAGGCAGAGTAGTGTTCTGACAGAAGAAATGATAGCTCATTCGGAAATGTAATTTGTTTAAAAGCAATCAGAGATGGCCACAAGCTGGAAGCATGAAAGATCTCAGTATTTTAGGCAGGAAAACACTTTATAAAATGTTGCAAAACCTAAACAAGTGAAGTGTTTGTGTAACAAAAATCAAACTGTTAGTGATATTTGTCTTAGAACATTTATCAGCAGCATGCTGAAGCTTGGAAAGAGGGTTGGAAGCATGTTTAATTTAAAAACACACAATATGCTGACTTTTTTTTTTTTAATTATCACATATGACATTGAATTTAATGCAATTAAAAAAAAATTGATAAAGAACTTATCTGAATGCAATCAAATTACCAGTGTTGGAAAGCAGAAATAAATGAGCCAAAGCAGATAAAAGTTAAACTGACATTTTTAAAACACTTTAATACATTCTGATCTTGCAGAACTACATTCATCAGTTTCCATAAATTCCAGGACTCTTTATTTGCAGGGGAGAAAATGTACTTTTTCTTGTTTTATTTGTCAGCAGAATGCTGCAAAACATCTCTCAATTGTAATTAAGGTTGTGTAAAAATAATTATTGAAATTAACTTTAAATCCTTAACTTCATTCATCTCAGTTTAATATCAGCAATAAATAGATGGAAGATCACAAAGATTCAGCGAGACCAAGTTGAAAGTTGACATCGCAGTGCTTATAATTTCTTAAAAGGGACAATATATGCTACGTGTCCTGTGTTTTATCTTATCTTCTAATACTAATATGAATAACCTTTAGTTTTCTTTAGTGAATACATCACTACCTAATTATAAATAGCAATTATTATTGAAAAAATTAAATACATCACATACATTTACACACTACTCAGATGATGGACAGGTTATGTCAGACAAGAAGATAGGACCCTTGGCTTCTCTACAGCTCATTGCAACCTAACATGTGTCTCAATCCACCAAGAGGGACCCAACAAATAAAATCAGATGAGAACTTGAGGAAAGAAATGTCAAATCTAGGAACTCATTCAAAAATTTGCAGTGGGAGCCATCCTTACTCTCACATGAACTATAACTGCGAGTCACTCCAGTGGTACGGTCAGAGCAGTCTTTTATATGACTGGCACAGCCTGTGCTGCATAGTCGCACATGTGCTGGGCCCCAGGAGGGCCCCAGTGCCCTAAAAGCAGTTCTGCACATGACCTGTGTGATGTGAAATGAGCACTCCTGCTTAGATACTCTGGACTTGAGACTTCACACTTAATTTTACGCAATTGATCAGTTTGTGATTTTTAGTGATGAATAGCTGTATTAAAAAATCAAACACAAGGGAATTGCCTCTTGGCACTCAAGCCACCAGCAGTTCCAGGAAAGATTACTTTATCCACTGCTGCATCAGAAAGCATCATTCCAAATGAGGAGTCCAGATGTTGAACCTATATGTTATCTTCCTTATTTCTTCCCCTACACTTAGTTCAGCTTTTCAAATATTTTATCTCTTATCTAGATATTCAAAATCTTTTGCTTTGTGGGGAAGATTGTGAGATCATCATGGCTGCAGTCTAAGAGCTGGAAAGAACAGTTGCTGTTACAGTCAGTTTTCAAGTCTTTAACTCATAACATTGGAATATAAACCATTTTGAGCAAAGTACTTCATAAATAGTCTGGCTGACATAAAGACTGTGCTATGTAGACAGCAGAGTAAATGCTGCATAAGAAATGTTATCTTATGTTGTAAGCTTTGCCTATATATGTGGAGGACTTTTAAAAGCTGCTAATAAATTGTAACAGATAGCTTAACACTTTGAAGCACAGTGGAAAAGCCAATTAAAATATTTTGGAGCAGCACTTGGAAATACTGTGAGCCAATTGGTGAAAGGCTGCTTCTCAGAAATCATTCAGAGCTTACAACTTTTTCTGTTTACAGCCAGTTAGAAATACTGCTTTAAATTGGACTATCCTTATTTTATTTTGAACTAACACTGGTGTCATAACTGAGGGTAAGCAAACTAATGCACCCCCCGTGATACCAGTGTCAGTCCAGGACTTCTCTCATAAGAGACAAAGCAGGACCTAATCTTGAAATATTTTGACAAATGTACTTCTATTCCTTTTCTTAATAATATTTCTTTTAAAGCATGGATTATAAGCTGGCTGGAGCCTGGGGCATGGGATCTGCCTTGTGTAGAATAGAGAGGTCCTGACTGATGACTGGAATTATTCAGTGCTAAAATGATATAAGTGATGATTCATAACATCTGTGCTGTCCTTCAGGAAGTATTTGCTGTATTCCAGAATATAAACTTGGCATATTTAGAGTTCCTAAGTGACAGTATTTGGCTATCTTCTGCTGCTCGTGAGTGAGTGGTAACTTTCAATGCCATTTCTGTGTTCTGCTGTCAGTGTATCATCTTTTAGCACACTTCCCTGGCAGTCAAAATTTTAGAAAAAACTCCATATTTTCCGTCCCCATTTATGAGAGTCCAGAAAACCTACTTTACTGTAGGCGCAGTCTTCAAATCTGAAGATGGCAAAGTGAGTACCTATGAAGTGGGAGGCAGTGCTAGAAGCAGAGTTCAGTGCTAAGCCTTCACAAGCACCGTCTTTCTGACAAGTCAGATCTTTAAAAAGGCAGTGAGTAATGACACCTTTATATGCTCATCTGCTCTCAGTATTGAATCAATGGAGATCTGTTGACTTCTTTCTCCCTTTTCATGCTTCAACTGGGGGGAATGAATCTTCTAACATTTCACTTGTTTTTCTTCCTTTTTTTTTTTTTTAATTTTTTTTATTTTATTTTTTTTACCCCATAGAGACATGATGAACTATTATGGAGAGTTATGAAGTACATCTTTCTCCATCTTTCACCTCAGCAAGCAGCCCTGTCCTCTCAAAATAGGTCCAGGTTAGTCTATGAGCAAAAGTGTAAAATAAGTTCATTGACATCTGACATTTCTCTTCAACTAAGGCATGATCTAACATGCATTTAGACATTCATTATGTGGTCTATAAGATTCAACAGTTAAACCAAAATATTCTGAAATTCTTTTTCAGTGTCTTGGGAAAATATTTAATAATAACATGGACAAATAACGTGGAGACATACAAAAGAGCTAAACATGCTACTCATGCCTCTGACTTGGAAAAAAGGCAGCCTTAGTTAAAGAATATATAAACTAATATTGTACATTGTGTTCACTTATCCTGTTAGCATGATTTTTGAACAAGTTACCAGCTAGAAGTATTATTTTACATTCTCATCTTTTATTAGCATTCAGACTGACTTAGAAATGCTTGAGGATCTCATATAGCTTAGTCATGGTGAAACATCAAAGTAGGCAGGAGATTAACAGTGTAGACAAGCACATGGATCTCAGGGAGAACTTCAAACAATTTGAGTGATTTGGTCCAGCTAAAGTTCCCCAAGGAAAACAACACTTCTTATATGAAACTTGACCCTTGAAAAATGTTAAAATATTTTTAATACGACCACCTCACTGTCTGTTGTTTTACAGCACTTATAGAGGTCTAGCTCATAATTTCTATAAACAAAGTGACTTCCTGTCTTCAGTCAATTGCTTAAGAATAATGAGCAATGCCAGCTGATAGATCTGATTGTAGCAGAGTAGCAAAGGAAGAGCATTAAGAAATGGAAGAAAGTTCCTGGCTAGGGACATACTAAAAAACAGTGAAGATTTTTTTTTATTGTTTACATACAAGAAGTACTTTCAGGATCTAGAAAGAAAAATCGCTATTTTAAATTTCTTATCAGAAGGATTTATAGTGTTAAAGATTGCTTCTTGCTGAAAAAAATATTTTAAAAGCTGTGTTTTTATGAGAACTAGATGAATGTAGCCAAAAAACATATTTACCTATATTTATTTGTGATAAAACTAGAAGCCTGTCCTTGGATAATGTATAAAATTTGTTTCAGTTAGATCTGCTACAAGTACTCATGCCTGCTTCTTCCTCCAGAAGGAAGGTATTAAATGAGAAGAAATGATCAATACACAAGTTTACTGATGGGTATACAACACAAGTTTTCCATCTAAACTCACAGAGTCTATATTTGTGACCAATGTGTGTGTGTTACCTATAGGTTATCTGATCGCCCAAACTAGCGCAGTTTCCACTAGGCATAAACTACATACCTCAAACTGCAGGCTAAATATTATTTACTGAGACTATGAAATATGTAACTAGTGTATCATCCATGCTGTGAGGATATCCAGTGGTTATAAGTAAAACCATTGTACATAGATGGTGACCTCACAGGACTCCTCAGCCTTGTTATTTGGGCTGACTGTAGAGCTCACAGCCTTGGCATGAGGAGTTCCTGACAGCTGCACGCAAACAGTGATGTTGGACAGGTAGTCATACAATATTTCTGTAGTTGCATTCCTTGTAATAAAATGATCTCCATTTTTAATATTTATTAGGCTTTTCAATATTTATATTCTTTCCTTCACACATTGATACTCTTGTACATCCTCTGTATCCCTTGACTCAATCATCAAGAGCAAAATCTCTACAAAATATAATGCTCTGATTGAGTTCAGACTTGCCTGAGGAACAAATGTACAATTTGTAGCTTCTGTGGGCCACGGTAGCTTCCCTTGTCCGCAGTAGCTGTTGGGTGAGATCAGAGCGGCAGAGAAACCTTGTCATTTTCACGAGAAAGAGCGACCCAGTTTTGCAAGCTATGAGCAGCTCTAAGAATGGAGACTCCACAGCTTCTCTAGGCATCTTTTTAATTTGTATGTTGTACCTGCACCAGACAAATAGCTTCAGCATCTTCATCTGAGACAATGAAGGTCTTCTCTTCCTGTGTACCTATATAAGTTTCCAGAGAACTCTGGTATCTACAGAACTAATCCAGAGCATGGCCTTTATCCAGAGACAGAATGGAGTGGCAAGACAACTACAGCGTTGCTGCCCACTTTTCCCAAGTAAGATCTCAGGCAGTTGGTGCAACCTGTGCTGCCAGCAGCCCTGCAGGATCGGCCGTGTGTATCTTCCAGATCCCCCTTTGCCTCTGTCCATGACAGGTCATAGCAGAAAGCAGTCCACCTCAAGGACAGTCAGACTGACTGCTGAGAACCTTAAGGCTTTGGGTCTGTTGCTTCACTGAGGACGTTTAGATAAACTGAGAAAGACGAGATAAAAACTTCAGTAATTTGCGTACCAGAACTCATATGGGGAACTCTGGGTCCAATACCCAACATTTGTTACATTTTTTTATTCCCATCTAACAAATGAGCCCACATATTTTGCATAACACTCTCCCCACTTGCAGTCTGTACTTTCTCTCCTTCTCCTCAAACTTCTTTTGGAGAAGGCTGGGGGGAAATACCTTCCCTCCTCAAACATTATAAGAGTGGCTACTCTTCTCACACTTCCAGAGCAGCTTTACTTCAAGTGCCTCCACGGCAGCAAATGGGTCTGATGAGGATTAACACCTTCCTGTAATTGGTGGGTTTTGATCATTTACAGGAGTGACGTTACTCCCACTGCTCTCACTGGTTTTATTTCATAATTCCCTAGTGTGATATTATCCCCCTGCAGCTTAAATGCTTTTTAGGGAGTGGGAAGGATGGCAAAGAGGAAGAGAATGGTGGACAGATTGCACAGTCCACAGTACTTTTAATATTCCAATCCACGTGTTTTATTTCAATTTTCTCTCCTTCAAGACAGTTAATTTTTGCTTTCAGCTTTGTTTATTTCACCTCCCATTATTTTTTTTTTAGCTTCCTTCAGTTTGTGATGAGATACCCAGCTTTCTTCTGACTACCTTTGCTATGTATTTAGAGGTGCTTGGATTCAGTTGTAAAGGAGGTCATACAGAGTTCAGAAATGTTTGGAAAAGAAAAAAAAAGTCTGAGAAAGATCCCCATTTTTCTTTTTCCTCCACAGAGTGCCAATGGTTTGGTGCATTGCACAGTAGGTGTTACTGGAGCCCACTTCTGGTATGGCTTGTCCGCATACACTCAAGACAGGACAGGGTTGAGATGCTATGTCCTGGCATGAGGTCATATATAACGCAAACGAGAGCTGCAGAAACAGAGCAGGAAGATCTGCTGAGGAAGGCTGCTGAGATGGAGTGAAGAGAGAAACATTCTATCAGTCCAAAGTGGAATAATTAATGTAATCTTTCTGTTATTAATCTAACCAATTCATATCATCCTTCCCCTCAAAACAAGCTGCTGGATGTCACTTTCTCTTTTTTATAGGCTTCCTGTGGCCATTAGCCCTACGTCAGCATATGCAATATATCATGTATCATTTAAAACTCTGCATTCATTTGAATGAGTTCCTGAGTTATTAGTTCCTCTACCCACCCACAGATCCTTCCCCTCCCTCTGCCTCAGGTAATCAGCAATTTGGTATGATGCTCAGAGTACCTACTTACAAAATTATCTTGCTGGGAGTATAGAAGTGGTTTTGTGTACATACGGAAGAGGACTAATAACAATTGGCTGGATAAAACATTTACACAAAACTTCTGGCTTTCTCTCAGGCATAGCTTTTGCAAGGGATTTATAGGTCAGATCGGCTCAGCAGTTTCAGCCTATTGCCCACCCTACCTTAACAAAGCTTGCGTCTGTTTGTACAGCTGTGCTTGTAGCTGTGGGAGTCCAAGGGATCCCACAAGCCTTCAGTTCCTCCACCTCCCCTTCATCATTTACCAGCACACAAATGTGCACAGAATGAAACTGTAGAAAACTGTCTGACTAGCAGGTTAAAGGCCCAGAATTCAACCCTTGTTTATTTTCTTTACTTGATTTCTTGCTGCTACAGTGAGTAAATGGTTTTTTTTCCTTGCCTTTTTACCTGTTTCTCCATCATTGTCTGGCTAAGAATGAAAGAAACAACCCTTTGGGGCTCTTTTAGAGGTCTTCAAGGGTATACAGTGTTTATGTGCTGTTGTGGGTCTTCACTGTTTTGTTCTCGTTTGGAGGGTTGCTATAAAACAGAGGTGGGCACTCCCAGAAGCAAAAACATCTGCATCTCCTGAAAATTCGCGCTGAGGAAGGGACTTATTTTAATTAATATGAAGGCAATTCATGATTAAGTCCCATAAATGCTTGATGCTGAGCAGTTTAGAGGCAGTTAATATACCTTTTTGAACTGGTGCCATGAATTACAAAGTCTGCCATCTGGGGAGGTATTACATTTGAAAAAAAAAAAAAAGTCAGTATGTTTCTGAAAATTAGCTAGCAAATTCCGGTCAATCTTACATTAATTAGGTTTTTTTAAAACACCAAAA
>PPHD01020695.1:877-11907 GCA_002909625.1 Bambusicola thoracicus | reverse complement strand
GTACTTACTCATGATTCAGTGGAACTTATGCTTCAGTTTGAGTTCCCATTGTCAGGAACCTTGGGAAAATTTCTCATCCAAGTGAAACAAGATTGTCTTTTTTTTCCCACTTTCAGTAAGTGATCAAATATTGGACTGTCCTAATGACAGCTCTGGAAAGCAGAGAAGAAGAAGGTAGAATGATTTTAACAAAATGAATCTGATGAAGGAAATCCTAATCTTTCTTCCTAATTTTGCAGATGTGTATAGATGTTTATTTCAAAGTAAAGATACAAATTACTCTCATGATAAAGATATGTAGGTTTAAGTGTCTCCTTTGATGTTACTGTAAATTATTTTAATTCTTTACTGTTAGATTAGATAATTTTAATTAGAAAACTCATTTTAAGTACTTTAAAATCTCTACAAATTGCAATAGAAGTTGGGTTTTTTTTGTTTTTGTTTTTTTTGCTATTCAATATAGGATAATTACAGTATTCTATATAGGCATGTAACGAGAAATTACATAAAATACTGAATGTATTCTTTTACTGTTGCAGAAGGTCTGGTTCTTCCCAAATTTCAGAAGAGCTGTACGTCAAGATCAGAGAACCTTTTAAGACTCTATTATTGGGAATATTTCAGTTTGCTACAATACCTGATTTTATGTTAGTGATAAGTTGTTTTTGCAATGTTAGGGGAAAAAGAAAAAAAACATGCAAAAAAACTCAGAAAAGATTCTGACTACTTTGGGGCTATTAAAGTTTCAATAATTATATAAATGACCCAGGTTTAATTAAGCTTGTGAGCATTTAGGTCTTACTGGACAGTGAGCCAAAACTGAAAGACCTTGCTCAGACAGAATTCTTAAAGTCAACGGGGGATTTGCTTCAATGATAATTTGTGTAATAATTGACTTTGGAAATACCAGGACTGGCAATTACAAAAGTCTTTGGCTCTGAAACAGATTTTGAAGGAACACAGAAATATTTTCTTTAGAAACTAAAAGAAACCTATAATGCTTAGTAAATCATCGTGCTGAAAGAATTGGAAAATAAGCAAGCACTAGAGAAACAGCAATTAAAATGATTCCTGACTGTATATAAATGGAGGCAAAAGGGCAGTGAAGGCCAGTGCAGTCAAGTAGTTCAGCACAGGAAGTTGCTGAAGTAAGGAATATGAACCTTGTGGAAAGGGTAGATTTGGGAGATATATATAAATAAGTAGAGGAGAATAAGTCTAATTAGAGAAACAGGAAGCTAACAAATAAATTCAGAATGGGAAACATTCTTGCGTGCTTTCAGTTGCAGTCTAGCATGATTATTCACCTACAGAAGTGGTGAAGTTGATAAAAGGCTACAATGGATGTGCCTTTCAGGTTTCCATTTTTGTCTCTATATTAGCAAAATGCCATACAGCCTTTGTGAACATTGTTTTTTGTTGCAGTGTTCCAAGTCCTGTGAAGGAGGATTTAGAGTTCGAGAGGTACGATGTCTATCAGATGACATGACAACCAGTACTCACTGTGATCCACAACTTAAACCTGAAGAAAAAGAGCCATGTAACACACAAGACTGTATCCCTGAAATAGGTAAAGTAGAGGAACTTTGTGTTTTAACCGTGGAACTCCATCTAGTGGAGAAAGAGGTTGTAGAGTTTTTCTAAGTACGAAGTTTTGTTTTTACACAAACTGGCTCTTTTTTTGTGGTTGAAAGAAGGTTTTTTGTTTTCATTTCTGATTAAAAATTCTTTTTACTTTGAATTACCTAAAAAATTGGCTTTTGTTTAAAGTTGCCAAGAATGTGAGAAGTATGCTTCTGTGGAAATGGCACAAACTGGTGTTTTTATACAACTTCCTTGCATTCTCAATTGTTTCTCTTTGTAGATTCTTGAAGAAAAAAAACAAAACAAGNAACAAAACAAGAACAAAAGATCAGGTATCATATAGCATGTTTGGTAATAGGTTCTATAATAAACAATAACATTACATATAATAAACAATAACATTTAATGTTTAACATAAGAACATAACTTAATGTAAGAACGTAACTAAGAACAGAACATAACATAAGAACTGTTTTTCTTCTTTATAAACTTCCAGTGTGGCTTGAACACTTTTTCCTCAAGATTTTGAAGACATTAAGAACAATTAAGTCATTTTATTTTCAANCAAAACAAACAAAAGATCAGGTATCATATAGCATGTTTGGTAATAGGTTCTATAATAAACAATAACATTACATATAATAAACAATAACATTTAATGTTTAATGTAAGAACATAACTTAATGTAAGAACGTAACTAAGAACAGAACATAACATAAGAACTGTTTTTCTTCTTTATAAACTTCCAGTGTGGCTTGAACACTTTTTCCTCAAGATTTTGAAGACATTAAGAACAATTAAGTCATTTTATTTTCAACACAGTAAATACATCAAGTTTATCAGGCATTAAAGTTAGTCGTTCTTCTCCTACAGATTTGACTTTCACAGTGATGAGAAAGCTAGGGAAAGGAAAATGCAAGTATTCAGAAATCGTTTGAACTCATATTCTACAACTATTTTAATAATGAGAATTATTCTTTAACATAAATTAATTACTTTAAAAACCGGTATGCCAGTATTTTACAGCTGTACAATACTGTTGTATTACTGTTGTTCTTCTCTTTTTTGCAACAGGCTTGTACAGAATGGATCATTTTTATAAACAACATTAGCATTTTGTCATTTGGTCTTTTTCAATGCCTTAGTTTCAGTGATCACTTAATGGTNTTCAATGCCTTAGTTTCAGTGATCACTTAATGGTATGAAAATATTAGCTGTCACTTAGAATCTGTTTCTAACTAAACCTGTTGTATGTGAAGGAAAACTTGAAAATGTGAGCAGACAACATCAGAACAGCTTAAGAAGTAATGGGGAATGTTAAGAACACCAATTGTTTTGTTTGGTTGTTTTTGGTTTTGTTTTAATCTGGTTATTTTCAGCCAATCACAGTATTTGTAATGAGGGTGGTGGTTTACTCAGCAGTGNATGAAAATATTAGCTGTCACTTAGAATCTGTTTCTAACTAAACCTGTTGTATGTGAAGGAAAACTTGAAAATGTGAGCAGACAACATCAGAACAGCTTAAGAAGTAATGGGGAATGTTAAGAACACCAATTGTTTTGTTTGGTTGTTTTTGGTTTTGTTTTAATCTGGTTATTTTCAGCCAATCACAGTATTTGTAATGAGGGTGGTGGTTTACTCAGCAGTGGTTCATTTAAACTTGGCATTACTTGAAAGTTAATATTTGCAGGTTCTGTTGCCATCTGTGCACTGCCACAAGAGTTTAGTACCTAGGAATCTAAAAATGAAGTGGGGAGGTACCTAAGTGGAGAAAACTAGAAACTTTCCAATCATTTTCATTGAAGCCAGTTTTTTAAAGTATACATGAGGATAGTTACACTTCATCCGAGTCTTCATATATCTTGATCCCATGTGGAAAAACTTTAATCACCTAACCAGTTATTTGTGTAGGTAGCCTATTTTAATTTGACAGTGAACATTTAAATATGGGTTAAAAAAATGTTACCTGGTAGAGGAAAGAGTGTTGGTTATTTATTTTTCTGCTGTTGTTTTCTTCAGTTTATTCTCTCTTCTTTTTTTTCCACAGATGAGAACTGCAAAGATAAATACTACAATTGCAATGTGGTGGTTCAGGCCCGGCTTTGTGTCTACACCTATTACAAAACAGCCTGTTGTGCATCCTGTACACGTGTGGCAAATAGACAATCTGGGCTTCTAGGACACAGATAACAAATACTCTTCTACTCAAAGCAGCAATGTCAGTCTTCAGATGAAGCTTGACCAGTGTTACTGTTTTGACCAGAGCAGGTTTCAGCTTCTTAAAGAGATGGTTTTTATACTGCTGAGTACGTCAAGACAGCACATCCTTTCAATTACATTTATTGTGCAGTTGTATCTTTCTAAAAATGTTTGTTGTAAAACCATGATCTTTTTAAAGCATTAATTTGTATTGATAATATTCTTTGCACCTCCTCATTGAATAATTATTTAAAGAACATACCAGCCTTCCTATTATGAAATTAATGTTTAAAAAAGAATCAGAGTAGGCAATTACTGCAGATGTTTAACCAGTATGGGTGCGACTGCTATGTTATTTTCTGAGTGCTTACTCTTACTTGAGTGTTTTGAACTGCCTTAAGGTAGTAGATGAAATCAATGAAACATGTACATGAGAAGAATTATATTTTATCAAGAACCCACCCCTTGGAGACCCATTCATGTTCAGTTTTTTAGCACTCAATTGTATATTTTTAATTACTTCAGTCCATTCATGATAGTAATGGTTATACTCTTTCACTTATACTTTTAGCTAACTTCCTGTCCTCAGGCGGCAAATATATACACATTTGACTGCCAAAAAGTGCCTTTATATTTAATTCATAAACCCTAGAGTTACGCTTTTCTAATTTTGTATAGATTTTAAAATGTTACCTACCAGAGTGCCTCTAGCCCATTAAGTCTTTAACAGCTGCAGCCATCAATGAGATTTACCAGAAGGGCGAGGAGCCTTTGCTGGTGTTTAAAAAAAATACATATTTCCATTGGCAAGGTCTCTTTCCTGTAGGGCAGTTTTTCAGGGAACTGATACCTTGCCTAATGACTTGTCTCTGCACTATTGCTTAACTAGGACCATGCAAAATACTACGTCTAGATGTTGTCTGCATATCAGAGCCTTCTGAAGCAACCACCAACAGATGCACACATCTGTGCTTTTTAGTAGTCTGTTACTCTTTGTATCCTTAGGCGCTGTAAGTGTGGTAGCTGAGTGTTTGTAATAAGAAGTTCTCACCTATTGGTGTTTTTCAGGTTTTGATCAGTTATTTGTCTTTTTTAGGCAATGTTTCATTCATTAAGTCTGTTCATACCACTCTATACTACTCAAGAATGACTCTGCTGTCGTGCTGAGCATCTGTTAGTAGAGTTTAATTTCCATTGAAGTTGGAATAAGCAATAAGACTGAATTTATGTGATGATTTTTCATTTCTGTAATTACTGTACTCAGCCTTGTGATTTGGTAAAGGTAAGTAGAACGTGCTGTGCAATGCAGATGAAATTTTTTGTGTTATCTGCACATTCTCTAGCTTTTACCTCTGAAGTCATTCAAATGTGTAAATAAGGCTGAGGGCAGAAATTAATATCTCTGCTCATTCGACTAGTTATTGCCTTCAAAATAGTGATATCCAGCTGCACATCTATTTTAAGGTGTGTGCAGCCTGAATTGAAAAACATTTTTAATAATGTGTTAAGCCTCTCCCAGTGATGCAATAGTACAGTGATTAAGGGATCCTGCTACTGATAAAGAGGCATATTTGAACCTCATTTAGGATTTATATCAGAGCCCATCCTAGATGATCCACCTGTAAATGTGCATCTGTTTTTATTTTCTTCTTACCACTCGGGTAGAGATGATGTGGAAGAAAGGGCACTGGGAGGCAAAGGTTACTGCTGTGCTACTAGTCGCACCAGTTCATATTCTGGAAACTGTGGGCACAGGAAGGAAGGTAGAACTCATCTAGTCTAAAAGCTGCATAGGACTGAGACAAACCTTAGATATTTTGATTCAATCACTCATGAAGAATGTATTTCAGCCACAGTGAAGTATTAAGAATGTTTCCCCTGAACTTTGAAGTTAATGTTTGTCATTATAAACCATTAATGTAATTGGATGTTTCTGTGTGTCATGTCTTGGGCTTTTTCACTATAACTGGTGACATAAAGCCTCTAGAAACAGACATGCTAATTAGAAAACCTTTAATATGATCTCAAAAAGCTTTTGCAGTTCTGTTTCCTTGTATTATGAAAGTCTATCCATGAGGATAACTTAAAGATTTGTGATCATATTATATATTCATTAAATTCTTGACCAAAGACTGATATGGAGAAAGTGCAGTATAACAGCTCTGGAATCCAGTATTTGTAAGTATAGGTTTTCATCTCAGTGTTTCATTGCAGCAGATCTTGACATACAGTATATAATTTTTGCTGTTATCTCTTTTGTGTCAAGGCAAATATCCTGTCAGCTTGAGGAAAATATTTGTTCCATAAACAGAATTACTGACAACCACAATGAGAATGAAATATGTGGAAGTAATCAGGTTTGCAAACTATTTATAGACAATAATCTGCTTGCACATACTGTGCAGAGGCAAGTCAGCAAGCAGACAGGTGATCCTGGTCTTTCATAAAATCTGTTGTTATGCTCTGGAATATATGACCATTGAGTTATTTTACAAGGATTATCATCATGTAGGCATCATTAAGCTGCCACTAAAGTAAACAAGGAATGGGAGCTAAATATCAAAGAATATATATGTAGTGATATAATCCTGTATTACTCCTAAGCTGTAGAGCTTCGTGAATTGAATGCAGTGAATTATGTTTATACAAATTATACATGAGTGGTTTTGGTTTGTTTTTTAGTTAAAGGACAGATTTCAGACGTACCAGTTAAAAAAGATCGCATCACCTAATTGAACAACTTGATATGGAAACTGCTAAAATCTTGCTTAACTTGATCATTTATCATCTCTTCTCATGTTTCAGTAAAATCAAAACACTTGTTCCTGAAATATGAACTATCAAACTCTTCTTTCAGCAGTTTGATGTGGAACTAATATTACCTACACAAAGCAAGTGCTGTGCTAATACTCCACTGTCACACGAAGTGCATTTTCAAAATTGTGAGTATAGCATTTGCTTTAATGGAGCAGTGTACTGTCTTAGGATGATGCCCACAGGGGCTTGATGATCTCATGATTTTACTGTAAATGACAGTTGACCTTCATGGATGCAGTAAAGTTAGATCAAGTTTAAAACAAATATAAGTAAAAATTGATTCAGGTTTCTGTGATCGTTTATATTTCCTTTTATTGGCATTTTAAAATCAATCAAAATCCCTCAGGAAAAGAATTGAAAAAATGCTTCCTTACCTTTACAGATTTTTACTTTATACAATGCAGGAAGACCAGAGTTAGTGTAAGAAAACTGCGTTAGATTTTTGATTATTATAGAGTTTAATCAGTATAACTGCTTGTAGGGGAAAAAAAGCATACTGCTTTCATATCTTCCAGACATGCATCTGGACAGAATCAGCTCCATGTAGAGCAGGTTCTGTGTCTCAAGCACTCTCTTCCTACAATGAAGACTGTTTGTGCAGTTGTTTATTGCTACCAGGGGTCCATCGTGGTTTGTTACCTCCTACTCAGTGCCAGGTCTAAGTATGTGCAGGTGGAATTGGTTGTGTATAGCAGTTGTGTGCTACATTTGACAACACTTACTAGCAGGATTGAATTTATAGAGTTCTCCCTCTCACTAGCTGAGAAATTGAAGACAGTGTGCAGTGTGGAAGCATGAGGTTTGCTCCTGTGGGAATGACCCTGTGTCTGGCAGTAGAGTCCTGGGAAATGCAGTGTGAAAGATGTGGGTGTTTCTGCAAGCCAACTACCCTTAAAGTGTTTTTGTTCTCTGACTTACTGCAGGACTACCCCAGCATCCCTGCACAGGGAACTAGCGTCTTCCTTGTTGCATACATAATCTTTTTTCTTCTTTTCCCCAATGCTTGAGTGAATCAGCAAATTGAGAACTTTCTGTATGAATGAAGCAGTGCTTAATGAAGCAGAATGTGTTGCAGAACATGCTGAGTTAATGACATGTTATTGCAAAGAGGGATTCTAGCTTGTTTGTTCACCTATACTTGATAAAAGTGGTCAGTGTAGCTCTGACTCTGGTAAGTACATGAAATTTATAGAACAGAAGACCATATGGGGCAGCAATATTGGCAGAACTGTGCTGCTTACTTTATGTATGTCTGAGTCTCATGTGGGTTGCTCTGAAAGTAATGCCTCCTATTTATTTCCATGGAAACTACAACAGATACAAAGAACATAATAACTAATTGATAGAGCATATTATCAGCTACAAAACACTCTTTTTCAACATACTAACCATCATTAGCCAATTCACGTGGATGAGCTGATGGAGATGTTCTTTGCTTTGTGATGTGACAGCTGTGCATGGCCATCCAGAATATGGCTTGTCTTTCAGATCACTGTCACTGCTGCTGAAAAGTAGCACCCACTGCCTCACTGTGCTCACATCCACTGTCTGGTCTCCGTAAACATTCAGCAAGTGTCAGTGAATGTCAGTGACCATTTTTTCTGCATGGAAGAATTCAGTTCCACACCTTTGCTTCATATGCACTTCCATGTCAGATGACACTTTGTCAGGTTGTCCCTTTGCTGCAATCTGTGGCACAGCACCGAAATGTAGTGGAACATTGATGGGGACCTTCACCCTTCATCCTCTGCTGCCATTCCGCCAACATCCGCCTCTGATGTCATGGGCCAAGAGGCATAAACAGGAGGTATTACTTTTGGAGCAGCCATGGTTGAAAGTGTCAGTGGTCGTCACAGAGGGAGGAAGGAGGTAGGTGCTGGAAGTAGCTCATGGCTATTAGAACTTCTAAATAGCTATGGAGGTTATGCCTTCTTGAAGGAGTACCTTGCCTTCACTCTTAGTAACTTGTACATCCATAAGTAGTAAATTGTGCTCTGCGGGGCTTGCTTTTGTGTTGAAACACAAAACATGAAATTCTGAGTGCAGAAATAAACTTCCTGTATTCCTAACAGGGCATACAGAATGTGTTTGTGGGAACTACGTTGTTTAGTAAACGTGGTAACATTGTATGTTCTCTATCTGAAATGAAAAGTCAACCGATAATCATTTTCAGCTTATTTAGTGTATCTTAAAGCAAAGTTGTCAGCATTATCTTAATAATGTGGGTGAAATTCAGGCCTGGAGAAAGGAAGAAAACTTGATTTAAGAACTCACACCAGACTGAACTTGGATCTTTGCTTATCAGCTTGTAGGAATGAGAAGTTAAGAATGCAACTTTCCAGTCTTCTGTATCCCAATTCACTGTAATGAGTTATAAATCAACCTACCAATATATTCAGAGGAGAGCTTAATTTTGAGGAAGCAGCCACCTTGCAGTGACAATCTTCCTTACTGCTCGGCCTGTTCCGTCTGCGCTGTGTTGGGATCTTGAGAGATGTAGTCCTGCAGTGGTGGCGCTGGGTATAGGCAAGCTTGTGAGGCCCACACTTGGACTCCACGCAGAGGATCGGGAGGATGCACAAAGCCCTCCTTAACTGCATACATCAGTAAACCTAACGCTATGAGTGACAAAAAAACCCAGAACGTTTTTATATATAAAAAAGTTTATTTCTGCTCGACCCTGATAATTGATTTTGGCAGAAGAAGGATATACTTTATTATAACTTATTTTGTTGTTATTTGTAAATACAAGATGTCTATGGGAGATTTGTATTCTGAGCGGTGTGTACGGAACCGGCTGCTGCACCAAAATGCTTCCAATATTTAGAGTATGCAGATGTTTATTAAAAGGGACCTAATACGTATTTATTTACATATACTATTCACCTTTTGTCCAGCTCTTCCATTATACTGACCCAGCTTTTATGGAATTTTATAGCACAAGTATTACATCTGTATTTTTGTATATATGTCATACTGTAAATCGATAATATAATTTTCTAAGCCTTCTGATTAGCCCATTCCTGGAGCAAACTGAAGGGGAGGAGAGGCAGATCGCTTTCTGACTCGTTCAGGAATACGTATCCGTGGCAGTGCACCTGAACCAGACCTGTACAGCACCCATTTCATACTGTATACATTTTCTCTTTGATGAAAAAGTGTTAACTATTTTTGTTTATGACTAATTTATTTTTTATTATTTGGAAAAATAAAGTTAATTCAAGACGAACCGGCGTGGCGGGGCTTATTGAGCAGACCCAGGGCAGCAGCTGCGGGCGGTGTGGCGCGGGGCCGCCAGCTGACAGCTGCGCTCACAGCTCGCTCCTACCGCCGTGCCAGCAGCACGGAACGGCGCCTGCTTCTGGAATCTTCTGCAGGTGACGTTCTCGGAGCAGATTCAGCGGTAACGGAGCGGTTCTGCCGCGAGGAAAAGCGCGTGCTCTTTGCCTTTGGTTCTGACGCAGCTGCTCAGCCCCGCGCTTCCTGCATTCCGCGGCCGGAGCGGCCTCGCGCCCCGCTGCTGCCTCGTGGCTTTGGCGCCCAAACGGCCGCGCAGCGGCGCGTGGCAGCCGCCTCAGGTGGGGGCGCGCGCTGCGACCGTTAGGCGCTCCGGCGGTGTCCGGGCGTGTGTGCGCCGAGAGCCGAGCCGCGGAGCGGAGTGGAAGCGGACGCGTGGACCGGCAGAACGAGCGTGGAGTCGACCCGGCCTCTCTCGTCGCGCTGGGAACGTCTGCCTGGGTGCTACGGGTGCTGAGGCTCGTTTCTGTAAGTGCTTAACTCGGCTTTAAATGCACACATTTGCCATTTGCCGCGTACCGCGGCCCGGTGCCGCAGTGACCGCCGTGACCTCCATTACACCTCGGCGTTCTGAGCCTGGCCGGCGCCGCATGGAGCACCGCCGTAACGAACGACGCGATGGAGTCAGGCCGTGGGCAGCAGTGCGTTGTTGTTGTGTGCCTACCTCAGCAGTAAGTGAGGAGAAGGATCCGAAGTTAGGGCAGAAAATCCGCGGGAGGTGTTCCTAAACCTGTACTTAGCAGCCTGGGAATGAGTGCTGAGGTTTTTGGGCTTGTTTGGTATCTATTCATTTCTGTTTTAATTTCTCCCACATATTTCATATTTGTCAGTGCAAGCGGCCATTTGGCAGCAGTCAGGGCTTTTGGTAGGGATAGTTGGGTGCACACTAATAGAAAGTTGTAAGTTCCCAGGGCCTTGGTGAAAACACACGGATGCCTTGTTTACGCCCTCTGGATCTCTTAGTGAAATGTATTACTGTTCATCAGCTGCTACTTTTTATCATATTAAAAAGATACAATTTCTCACAACAATGAGTTTCAAGAAGAGTTTTGGGTTTTTAAACAAAGGTTTGAAACTGTCTGTTTGTGGGCGCAGCTCTTTGTTTTGGGCATTCCGTGTCCTGCTTCCCAGTG
>PPHD01020693.1:0-13552 GCA_002909625.1 Bambusicola thoracicus | reverse complement strand
CACCACCCTCTGTGTGAAAAACTTCCTCCTAATATCCAACCTAAACCTCCCCTGTCTCAGTTTAAGACCATTCCCCCTTGTCCTATCACTATCCAGTGTTTAGATGTGGTACTAAGGCACATGGTTTGGTGGAAGAATACTGATGGTAGGTACATCATTGGACTGGATGATCTTGGTGGTCTTTTCCAATCTTGGTGATTCTGGGATTCCATTATTTCTCCTTTTTTTGTTGATGGGCTGTGGCATTTAAGCTGCTTTATATAAAACTAGCTCAGCACTGTGGAAGGTCTCTGGCAGTACAAAATTTTGTGTTCAGAATCCTTGCAAGAGATTTTCGCAAACATGTGACAAACCTCACCTGCACCTGGGGCCTGCCTCACTGCGAGTTACCCTACAGTAGCTGCGAGGTACTCATCCATCAGACCCTTCTGTTATCCCACAGCTCACAGAATCACCAGTTCAGGCTTTCTAGCTGTAGGTGTCCCTATCCTCTGCAGGGGAGTCGGACCAGATGACCTTTAAAGGTCCCCTCCAACTCAAACAAATCTAATTCTGTGATTCATGTTGAATGGCCGGCAGAAGATTCAGATAAAACTGCAAGTGAAAATTGTTGATTTTCCAGTACTGAAGAGAAACATGCAAAGTTCAAACCTTTCTAAAATACGTTTAAAGTCAATTCCATGAAATCTAGCCAATTAATATATATACCTGCCATGTGTAAAACTCTAGAAGAACTGACCCTAAAAAGCCATCTGTAGTATGCAATGGGGCACTGCTTTCAGATGGTAATTAAAATACCTTAGCAGAACGCAAGTCTCCTGTTTTAGAGAAGTATTTAAGAGTCTCTTGTCTATTTGCTTAACAAAGACTGCTTTTACTTAATAATGTGCAGAACAAATTATATATCTGCAAGGCTTTCACTTCAAATTCATGGCAGGAATTGGCGTTACAGAATAACATTTCTATTACCAGATGTTTGATTTGAAATCCTTGCATTCATGAAGTATTTACTGCCACAGCATACGTGGCATAAGTGCACATTTCCAAATATAATCCCCCATCTGATATATAATTCATCTTTTATAAACTCCATGCGAGCTGCAGTAATGCCGTTCAACAACCGCATTCCAAATTGAATCAAACCCTGCACAATCATCTTGAAATTGTTTCACGATCTCCACTGCCTCACTCTCAAGAGGACGGTGAACAAGCTAACCTGAGCTAAAATACAGCAGAAATTCACAGTTGTGAGCTTAGCAGAAAAATGATTTCCCATCTTCCATGCGCGTTCTCCTTGCAGAGGCTGAACCACAGGGTTTCTGTCAGGTCACTGAAGTCTGGTTTGCTCCCCCGTGCACCTCTACAGCAATGCACATCCAACAACTCTTTCTCTCTCTGAACTTCTCCCCTGAACACTAACAAAGCAGGGACTAATTGAAATTGATTTTTACTGAGGTAATTTTAACACCGATATACTTTTCTATTAAGAAAACAAAAGAATCGCAGGCAAACGGCTCTCAAGCAGCAGTTGGCGATCCTTATGAGTCTACAGGCGTAAGAAGGAAAAAAAATAGTTGCGTTCTGAATGAATTACTTTTTCTTCAACATAATCCATCTGGAAATGAACAGCACTCAATCCAATAGCAGCAACTTGTGCCTGGCTGCTCGGAGCCCAGAGATGGAAACACAGATTTTATAAGCACACCTCCACAATGAATAACTTATCTGTCCAACTATTAATGACAAAGTGCAAATGGGAATTCAAGAGTAAAAGCAACTTCTAAAAGAGATAAGGGCACAGCTACCCTGAGAAACGAGGGAAGCACCCTCGCAAGGAGGCTCAAATCGCTCATTTTTATGGTCCACCCTCATTAGGTGAAGAAACTCAGTCCTCATTTAATCATGCTGAAGCACATGTCTAAGTGTTTGTCCTAAAGAATAAAGTATTTCCTTGCGTGACTGTCCTGCTTTCTATTACCTCAGCCATGCTATCTCGTATGTACAGTTAACTGCATCGTTGCAAGCTATGCAGTCCAGAGCTTTGCAGTTAACTCTGCAGCCGGCCTTCCTCCTGAAATCACTTCACTCTATATAACCTTATTTTCCTAGCACGTTATTGGTTGAGTTTGGCTGTTGCTTGTTCCTGATGCCCATGGACAGAGACAGCTGTAGACTCAACATCTGAAGGGAGCAAACAGAAAATCTTTCCCTAGCAAGCTATCAAAAACCCAAACTCTACTGTGCTGCATGTTGTAGTCTCCTTCAGGGGTGAGTCTTGGTCAGAAGTATGGAAGAACTAAAAAATATCAACTCCAAAAATATCCATCAATTAATAGAAAGGAAGTGGGAAAATAACTCTTGACTGCTATTTCATAATTTACCATCACAGGAAGTTTTTACCGTAACATTTTTTAAAGAGAACTTCCATGTGATTGGGTTAGATGACATAAGGGAAATGGATTGGCTCTTCTGAGTATGAAATTTAGGCAGATACAGAAACATAGTTTTAAATCTGCTTTAAAAGAGAGAGGAGAAGGAATCCCTAAAGCAAAGTCCACCAGCCTGGTGCTGGGAGGACATGTTCACACACCCCGTGGACATGAAGACTTACTGATCTGCATTAGTGGGCATGGTGGGGATGGGTTGGTGGCTGGACTAGCTGATCTTAGTGCTCTTTTCCAACCTTAATGATTCTATGATTCTATAAATGCAGACCAAGCAAAATTACTCTATAACTTCCATAGAATGAAAGAGCAGAAAACTGATTCAAAGTGCCACTTGGCCATTTTACAGCTGGCACTAAAATCTGTTATTCAGTAATAGAATAGCCAAATATTGCCTCAAAAACTATAATATTTAATGGAGAATCTCTGTAGCAGTGACAAAGGAAAGATCCCACTCACAGCCCATAGTGAGCAGAAGCCCAAGCCCAGGATCTCGTTCCCAGAGAAGGGAGATTGTTTGTCCACCCTCATATGTCTTATACATAAATACATAAATATCAAATATGAAATGCAATTCCTTGATGTGAATATTACCACAGTCATTGCTTTATCAGATTGATGGAGCCTACTCAAGGCAGAGGGTTGGAACTACATGATCTTTTTTGAGGTCGCTTCCAAACCAAGCCTTCTATGACTCTATGAAATTAATTAAGAAGAAAAAAAAGCAAAGAATGGCTTGGAGCAACCCTCTTTTTTTTCCCCTAGTAGATTTTTCTTTGTTCAACAGTCAACTACATCAGCAGAAATCTCCGAAGGAACAAATTTACCTTGCGCCTCCCTAAGAAAGAAGGCTGGAAATCCCAAAAAGGTAAAATCAGAGTCATAGAGCCCACCTGCCATCTAATCATCAAGTTCAACCACCTCTACATGGGGCGCTGGCAATCAATCATCTTTCAAGTCCTTTCCAACCCAGGCCATCCTGTGATTCCATGACTCCACATCAGACAGCAGATGTGAGGCAGCAGATGGAAGGGCTGGCACCTCCAAACATCCACACCAGTGTCTGCAAAAACCATCAACCCATGAAATAGCCCACGCAGCTGGCCAAAGTCAATGCATGCTCTTACTGTCTAAGAAAATAAGTATTTTTGGAGCAGAAAAGCAAATACTTAATATTTACCTTATAGCAACAACGAAAGCAGCAAAGCAAAACCACGCAGCATTCCCCTCTCCGGGAATTCAGGTAAGGAGCACAGGACATCGCAGCACAGAGGAAAACAAGACGTTTTTTTCCCAAAAAGGACCAACCAGCAGTACTTGGGGTCACTGCAAAGGCTGATCTCACGGCTGCAAGGCCACCTTATGTCCATGCTTCTGGTTCAGCCACAAATACCACTGGTAAGTGAAGACATCTCGGGACTTGATACTCTTTGAAACAGCTCTAAAGAGCAGCCAGACACAAACACCAGGATGTATTTGCTCATCCAAGCACTGAACTCAATGGGCACCGTGCAATTCTCAACCAGATCTGCAGACTATTCCTGAAAACACTTTACATCTGCAAAGCTTTTCATGACTTTATTTTGAATAGTAACCTTTTAAGAAGCCCCCATCTTTCCGCACGTTGCGAAGAATTCATCCACACCTGAAAGAAGACATTTCCCACCCGTTCTGTCACTGCACCCATCACAAAGGCCTCTCCTCACCCCATGGTGAAGCACAAAAGCAGCCCCAGCAGAACGGGGCCGCTCCGAGGGAACAGATGGGCCACGCGTGCACCGCGGTGCTGCTGTGACTGGCGGTGACAGCAACATCCCGTCACCACGGCAACCCCAGCATCACCTCCTCCCTCACGACAACACGAAATAACTCTCCAGAGGTATTTTAGGCAATCTATAAAAGGAGAAAAAAGTGATTCTTGCTTTCCAGCCACTTACAACACACCTAGAATAGGTGCTCTCAGGAAAAGGTGGCGTTCCTTGCTTCTGCGAAGTGAAAAACCATCTCAGCATTCACTGCAAAGACGTGCAGTGACTGTCGGGCATCAATCACACCTCTGAAATGTTAACTGCAAACTTGATAGCATTTCCACTACAATCTTTATGTTGACTTTCTGATGTATCTGCCTTTTATTCCTCCTAACGAGATGGTGAGCCACGTGAAGCAAAATCTAATGAAAACCAGTCTAGCTCTTTTCTGAAGACGCTGTGAACTCATCAGTGGTTACACCTACCTGCCATGCTCACATCACTTGCTGAATCCCTATCACATCTCCCAGTGATTGCAAATGCTGAGGATTCCTTTTGCTCCACAAAAATCACTCAGAAGGAGGATAAAAGTGCACCAAGGTCAGGCCAAACTACGTGCAAGGGAGAGAACAGAAAGCCTGACTTATTTCAAGGAGGATATTCCCATCGTTTGAAACAATAATAAATGCTGAATTCCCAAAAATCCAGTTCTAATGTTCAGTAACAGATTCCATCTCTATTTTCAGACTTGTTTACAGTGATACACGCAACACAGACAGTAAAACTGCAATCTGTTATTTCCAAAAGGATGCAAACTGCACATTAAATAGTCCAAGTTTGGCGAAAGCCGACCACTGAGGCAACAAGGAAACATTTGATTTTTACAGCACTACCCCCAAACACCAGGAATGGCACCCAAAGCTGCTCCAGCTGTTCCATGTACACTCAAATCATTTTTGCTACTCCCACTGCTGACACACCCCTGAAGGGCCCCGTGTGCGCTGCAAATGCTGTTTTGCTTGGCAGACGTGCTGTACAATCTGATTTTATATCAGTTTTAAAGCAGTAATAAAAAGCACTCATCCGGCTCTCATGCCAAACCACCCATGGTGCCTCGCGCCCCAGGGGTCAGGCTGCCTATGGGATCCCAGCTCCTCACTGCTCCCTGCTGCAGCTTGTTGCTGAAGCTTGAAGGTTTTCAGGAATGGTCACAGAGCTTCCTAAAGCAAGCATGAGAAACAACAAGGCATACCACCAGCTACTTTTCCCCATTAAGCTCTGAAACTCAGAAGGAGTGGTAATGCTTTGGGACAGGCTGCCCAAGGAGATGGTGGAGTCACCGTCCCTGGAGGTGTTCAAGAAACGTGGAGATGTGGCACTGAGGGACATGGTGAGTGGGCATGGTGGGGATGGGTTGACGGTTGAACCACATGATCTTAGCGGTCTTTTCCAACCTTAATGGTTCTATGATTCTTTCTAACCACTGGGCACAGAGGCCTCTGGGATGCCGCAGTTGATGGGATCCACGCTTTCTTCTCCTTGCTTAGAAGCATCTCTCTTCAACTCCAGCTCCTGTGCTCCCATCTCATTGCTGTCTCAGCTGCTTCAGCCATCTCGTACGCATCCCTTCTCAACTTATGAGTTAGGGGGTTAATCCTGGGGTTAAAGCTTACCACCTTATATTTAGCTTGAATTTCTCTACCTTGAGATACCTCTGACTTCTGCTGAGAGCACCTCGGCTGTGTAGTGGATGACATGTTTTTCAGACCATTAAATAAAGGGCATCTTCTGCAGAACTTTCCCCACTTGATGGAAGGACCCAACCTCCCCAGCCCCACTCGGTGCCTGTGTAGAAGCAACTCCCCTGTGCCTGAAGCAGAACCATATCCCATCTTTGTCATAATTGTGCAAAGCAAGCTCTGGAAGCTCACATTCACATTTCCAACCAGCCCTAATTTAGAGCTGCTGCTTACCAAGGCAGCCCCCCACTGTAAGTACGGCACACAGCTTTTCTTTCTCTGCATCGTATTTTGTACTTGATGGTATTTATTCATATGCTGAATTAACCCCATTAAACCAGGCAGTCCAGAGCCTTCTAGCCCTTTGACCATTCTCTTCAGTAATTACCACTGTTTCCATCTTTGTCCCACCTGCCAATGTCACCAATGATGTTTACCTATTATTTTCAGTACCACGGATAAAAACTCCAATATGGATTCAGATAAAAATGATTCACTATTGGACTCTGGTACAAACTGCTGATTTTTAATCCACTTCATCTTTACAGTGTTCACTCTGTATCATTCTAGTTTTCTCATTAAAATCTAACACGGTATCAAGTCAAACCTCTTACAGAAGCCCAGGCTGTTAAATCAACACTATTACTGTCGTTAAAAATAATCCTACAACAAGAGCCTGCAGTTTGCCAGCTCATCTGCTGCCAATCTGTGTAGGGAATCGTTCAGCAGCTTCAACCTGCACCGCTGTTTTGTAACGTGTGGCAGGTTAACCAGCAGCAACAGCAAAGAGTGTCAGCCAGCAGAAAGGAATTCACGCCTTGGAGGAGACGAAGGAGGAGTTAAAGGCCTGAAGAACCTCTCACCCAAAGATCACACACAACTTTTTCATAGATTCATACAATCACCAAGGTTGGAAAAGACCCACAGGATCACCCAGTCCAACCATCCACCCATCATCACCCAATCCACCATTTTTTGCATCTAAACCTGAGATTTTAACTGCATGCTCTCGAAAACAGGTGTCCGATTTGCTGCTAAAACTTCCCTTTAAGAAGGTGTGTTTTCTTTCCTCCTTCAGCTCTTCTTTTTTGCAGTTTTTGTGACTAAAATCCTGCTTTCTCTTTCCTGCATGCAGCACGGACCCTTCGCAGCAAAATTGATCTATGCAAACAAAGGAAGACCCCTCATCTTCACAATCAGCCTTTTGCCTCTCGATTCCATAGAGCCTACCTTGCAAATTAGAAAACCTGGACTTGGTGGAGGAAGAGAAAGGCACAAGCACAGGCACAGAGTTGTTCTGTCATTACATCGCGCTGTGAAAATGGGAAACATAATTAGTAAGGACAGGCATGTTAATTCTGGTTCCTTTTAAAACCTGGAGGCAAGGGGAGGAGAAGAGGGAATGACAATATTTGGTAAAAGGAAAACAGAAATTGCAAAAGAGGCAATTTTCAGCCCTTTTAACTAGCCTTACTAACAACTGAGAATAAAAACAAACATATAAACACTTCAGAATCCTTCACAGCACTCAGTTTAAAGAGCATCTTTCATCTAAATCACATGTAACATCACCACAGTGCTCTTTCTGCCCTCAACATGAATCAAGAATATTAAATATGTATGTGAAATAATAGCCCAACGTTGGAATGTCTCCAGAATGAACTCTGTAGTATTTCCCATTCACCTCCTTTTTTATCTTTAGTTTTTAATGTTTTTTTTTTCCCCTTTTTCACTCCAAGCTGCAAAAATACTCAAATCGAGGTCAAGCTGACAATAATCAACAGAAGTAAAAGGATCTGCAATTTACTGGATTGATCTTTTTTTTAAAGCAGCTTCCTATAAAGTTAGCAGGAAAATTATTTTCCACTTCCTTGATGAAAAAGACAAATACAGACATAGGTTTCTCTACCATCCTGAAAACAAGCACACACAGCAACAAGGCAGCAACTGAAACAAAGCTTAATTCCTATCCTTGGTTGGCGTTGCTACTTGGAAATTGCAACTATTGTCAATTAAAGGATGGGATCCACCTTCTGTCAGCAACACTGAGGAACAAAATGGTTCAATGTCTAACAAACTCCTACAATCCCCTCTTTTCTCTGTCTCCATTCATACACAACACAGTGCTTCCCAACTGTGTCAAGTGAAGATCCTCAGCTCTTATTGTGAATGACGTTTTTCTCCTTTTCGTGTCATGTTCATCAGTATCCTTGCAGAAATATGCTTGCTGCTAGATACAGCTCACAAGTTCCTCGCATTAAAGCTTCTCATTGAAGTGATTTACTTCACTAAAAATGCTTTTAACATGACAAACTCTAAACAAGTGTAAATTTGAATTTCCAATTCCATCTCTCTGAAAAAAGTCAGATCAAAGAAATTGGCTGGAATGCTGCAGTGCACGAAGAACATGGGCTATAGCTGCTCCAGCAGTGACAGTGAAGAGGCAGGATCCTGAGGAGAGGGACTGACTGAGGAGAAGCAAAAATCTGACACGGAGGTCTGCAATCCACCAAGAAACTATTGCCAGGGAATACTGCAAGCAGCTCATATGGCACAGGCACGCAACTGGGGAAATCCAGTGTCGGATACACGCAGCCTGGGTGGAGGAAACTGGTTTTCTATCAACTTTGTGATAAACAAACAAGCTGGTCCAATGAACAAATAGTCAGTCGTGAATATCTGATAACAGCTTTGGATCCTCACACCACCAGTAACATCGAGTGGAACAGCAATAACCTGGAAACTAAGAAGAGCTAACTAAGGATTCAGAGAAAACCTCAGCATAACACAGAATAACCTAGGTTGGGAAGGACCACTGGAGATCATCTGGTCCAACCCAAGCCCCTTCTCAAAAGAGAGTCCCAAAATGTAATTTCTTGGTTCTGATGATTTGGAAATATACATACTAATTGAGAAGCCTAGATAATATTATGAATCTGCTGTATCATCACTAAATGAAATGTGCTGCAACACCAGCAGTAATTATTAAGACCAAATTCACATTGGGAGCAAGACTTACCAATAGCTATTGGTCAAAATGATCAGAAATGAAAGCATTTACTATACTTAAGTAATAAAATCATGGAATCATTAAGGCTGGAAAAGACCACTAAGATAGTCTAGTCCAACCACCCCCACCATGCCCACTAACCCATGTCCCTCAGTGACACATCTATATTCCTTGAACGCCTCCAGGGATGGTAACTCCAGCACCTCCCTGGGCAGCCTGTGCCGATGCATCGCCACTCTTCCTTAGAAGTAATTTTTCCTAATATCCAACTTGAACCTCCCCTGGCATAACTTCAGGCCATTACCTCTTGCCCTAAATAGATCAGTGCGGACTGGTGCCAGGATAGGCAAATCGGGGTGAGCAAGGAAGACACCTCCCTGCAGAACCCAGAAGCGCTGGGGCTCAGGAGGAGGCAGGAGGTGTCACGTTGTCGGCGTGAAAAGGGATCTAGCTGTAAGATCAAGGCAAGAGCAGATTTGGACAAAGACCTATAAATGCAATGATAAGCTGTACAAAAATACTGGATTCATCTACAGGGCTTGATATTCTCAACACATAGCCAGTGCTATGACAAAGTGAACTGGAAAAAAAAGCAAACTTCTTCACTGTATTTGTCCAAATATGCATACTTCTCACATTTAAAAAAAGCAGCATTTTACTGTAAAAAGCCTGCATCAGATTTTCTTTCCTCTTCCACAGCCTACAGAGAGTTAAAATGAAAATTAAAACTGGTGCTTGCTAAGGGACTGTGGAACCAGCCACAATGAAGTTATTGAGTGCAAAGGGTTCGTGGTGGGCCAGGATGAAAGGAAGTCAACTGGAGTTTCCAGATTCACACAATTTCTGCAGGGTGGATCTTCTTCCAATAAAGTGTTTGTAGACCTATATTCAGACTAAATTACGGATAACAGAGGGAATTATTTCTTCCTGGAAAAGTACCAAAATAAAGGGAAAAAGACTTATGAAAATATTTCTAAGAAATGTATGAAAATCTATTTTTCTACATTTTATCTGTGAACGTATCTTGGCATGAAGAATGTATGACACCGAGAGCATTTGTTGTGTTTATTAAGCTTACATAAACATATATCTATATATACATACACAGACAGAAACCGACATTTAATTAGAAAGATGCAGTCAAATTAAAAGCAAATGATGTACAAGATCTGAGTTACCACTGCTATCCCCCTGTTTCCTGTGGGGACTTCCTGGCTCAGAAAAATATATAAAACAGCCCCCATCCTTTATTCACGACAATATACTGCTGGTAACCCAGAGGGAACCTACAAGGCATTTCCACAACTCCCCACATTGCTCCGAGCAACTGTGTTTGACAGATATTCCCTGTCCTTACAAAATGGCGTGCTTGAAATTATTGTCCACAGTCCCTCCGACGCTCCGAACCTCCTTAAGCCAGGGAAACCCAGGCTAGTTTTTGTTTATTGTCAGCCATATCACCATATATAACAGAAACGTTTGGATATTTCCTGGCAACTGGCCCCACGCCACATTTACAAGCCCACATCATTTTGCAAATAGATGGCAAGATATTTATTGCAACCCATCCAAAGTTTCTTGACTGTTGACTCAATATCTGCTTCCCGCACGCTGCTGAGCGTTTACATAAGACGATTGCTTTTCATCTTAATGCATTTGCTTTAGACATGCCCTGACAACCACTTAGAAAAGTGGCATTTTCCTGACAAAATGAATCATTCGCCTTCTACCGCTAAGTTGCAGATCTTTGTTACCAAAATAGAAAGGATCAAACATGCCTTAGGAAGTCTCTTCCGCTGCCCTGAAATTCTAGGAAGCAGATACGGTCAATTTGAAAAATTCCATGATGCAAAATAAAAAGTGACATGATTTTCAGCAGCGTGTACTCATAATGGAAATGAAATATCACAGCAAATGGACTGCAAGAGGAAGAATAAAGCATGGGGTTCCGTTATCTATTTCTAATTCAAGTACTAAAACCACTTTAAGCTGAGAAAAACTTTCTGTCATCCTAAAGTAATGAGAGGCCTTTCCTTGGTTGGAGGACTGAAGAAGAAACAAAACCAAAACACTGTCCTGACTCGGCAGCATTACACTCCTTTCTGGAACAAATTTCAACTCCTTTACTGTTACGTAGAGTTCTATTTTGGGCCCGAAGAAGGGGAAACAAAGGAAAAGAAAATAACCACAATCATTCTCAAAGCAAGAACCCATTGAAGTCTGAAACATGATGGATAAATCCCTTCTAAAGATCAGACTTATCCAGTCCTATAACCGATTTCCCACTACTTCCACTTGACAGCTCAGTGCTAAACCCTTCCTCATCCAAAACATCCATGTTAGCCTCATCCTCCTCCAAGTCTTCATGTCCTTTAACCACTTTTTCAGCCTTGACCTTTGCAAGACTACTCCTTCCTTTTTCTGTTTTACTTCTATGCCTCCTTTATCCGCCAGGAGTTCTCCCCATGTCCACCGAAGTTCAGATCTGGGTGTCTTGGCTTTTCTCTGCCCATCCTCTTCCTGAATCTGAGCAAACCACAGCACCTTTATGCTAACAACTCCACTTTTGAGCTTGCTTAAGGTGAAAGACATCTGAAATTTCATGGAGGCACCACATGTGCATCTGTAACACTACAGCGGAACGATCACTTCACTCTCCATCCTCCCCTGAGATTCCCTCCCCCTCTTTCCGGACCTTTTTGGCTTCATAGGAGTTGCACTACTTCTATTTTGCAAATTAAAAAACTGAAGAGGAACACAGTTTCTTCTTATGACCTTTAAGTCACCTCCTACATGTATTCCAAATGGCCCTGATGACAATCACGTTCCTCATCAAGCCTTGGCAAAATATTGCTTTTTGGCTATTTCCTTCCCTTGTTCTTCCATCGCCCATTTCATTAAGCCCCTCCATTTACTGTTTTTGACAACACAGATTTTTACCCGCAGAAGATGTAATTACAGCTCCTCACCTACATTTTCTATCAGCTGGGGATACACAACACTGCTTGCCAGCTTGCTGTATTCACCTTCAAGCTTTCTGGCTTTTATAGACAGCATTATTCCTAAGTATGTAATCTTTTTTCTCTTAAAAAAATCCCACACCAATGTTTCTCCGTTATAATATCACAAATCACTGTTATTAGTCAGCAGCATAAATGTCCACCAAGTGACAAATGCACTGCTGTTTTTTTTCACTGAAAAACCATTTCCTTTAGAGCACTTTACTTCTCCTCGCCTATTTCATCTGCAAGTTGAAATACAGAGTGACCTCTCCATATGGCGCTTCCAACATATGGAAAAGGAAATAAAGAAACCCGAATGTTTTGTGTAAACCAGAGAGGGAAATGTCAAAGCATCCTTCAGGTTCAATTTATCTTCTTTGTACTAGGACCATAATTTAGAAAAATGTAAATGCTCTGAGTTTAGGAAGTGACATTTCTAAAACGCTTTTTCAGACCATTGTTTTTAACACAGCAGGCTTCATAGGTCTTCAGTAGTAAGAATTACTTTTGTGAAGGAAAATACCAGCTACTGATGCTTATCGCAGGATCACAGTGCCCGGGTGGGCACGCACACACTTGCTCTTAGAACAGACCGGCTGATGACAGCAAATGCTTCCAGGGAAATTAATGTTTTCCTTTAAAATCCCCCAGAATTCCTTTTTTTAATCAGTAATCCCAAAGTATTTCCAATCATTTAGTAACACCGAGTAATTTAACCAAAATACAGCATAAAAGGGTACAGCCACAGAGAATTATTTTTTATTTTCCATGACAAAGGGATAAGTTTGACACCATAAATCCAGATCCATAGATCCACATGGGAACTGTTAAGTCCTGAAAGTTAAAAACATCTAAAAAAATATTTAAAAACAAAAGCAAGAGGAAAATCACCCTCAGATTCTTCCACCTGATCCTCTGTGGCTTACTGCAGGAGATGCACGTAGCCTGCTACTTTGCAATATGCTAACGCCCACAAACAGCTTTACAGGTCTAGAAGTGTTCATTTTCCTGGAGGCACACAAAATCACAGCTTCTCCCCAGAGTTGGGCTCCCAATCCACGCCAGAGAATGGCCATCTTATACACCAACTTCCTTCCAGACCGAGCTTCCAAAGTGGCCAAGCTGGACACGTCAAAAGAATTCCCAAAGCGTGGCATTTTCAACAACACAAAAGCCTTTCTTGCCATGCACTCTCCAGCTGGAGGGAAAAAAAGGTCCTGGTGGCAACACAAGCAGATGATGCTATAGGTTACAATCCAAGCAGCAAGGCTGTTGGGAAGAGCCATCCAACTGACTTCTCCTGCTCAAAGGATGTAGGAAAGATGGGAGCAGCCAAAAACCCAACCAGCCCCAAGGAGGAGGCAGCTGCGTCCCAGGGGCCTCACTCCATCAGGATAGGAGCAAAAAAGCAACAGGAATGAAGACTGCAGAACACTTATTCAGTCACCACAAGCAGTGTTTCTCCATCTTCTACAAGAGCATTGGGACTTTATGGTTTGTAGCTCACTCGATGCTTTGGACATATGTCCTCCTATTAGTGAAGTTCCTCTGCAGCAGTGTCCTCCAGCTGTACGTAGCTGCATTCCCTCCTTCTCGTAGTCAGATGTTA
>PPHD01020692.1:0-13553 GCA_002909625.1 Bambusicola thoracicus | reverse complement strand
GCCTTAGTTCTACAATCTCCAATTTGGTAGGATTTTATTTCTTTGGCTGAAACTGAGTGCTCCAGCTCAGTATTACCAATCTAAACTCCTCAGTCAGTCCCTCTTGGTTGCCCTTATCAGGAAATAGCTTCTTGGAAATAAGACAGGGATATCTTTTTGCAGTTCTTTACTGGGAAGAAGTCCCTTTCAACCTCAGTGATTCTGTGATTCTATGAAACAATGCTATGATCAGAGCACTCTTCTGGAAACAGGAAGTAGAATCCATTTATTGCTAGTGATGAATTGTTCAAAATAGCGCATCCTATTTCTGTGAGGAAAATCCTAAGCACGACATGGAAGAAGTGTTCTTTTGCTCACTGTAGCTTGTCAGTACAAAGCATCCAGAGCAAGGGAGATGAGACCAGAAGTTTCTTTGTTCTCGTGTGAGAAACAAAGGAAATTTTAGTTTCTATCTCCACCTTCTCTTCATGCATTGCATACAGGGACTGGATATCGTGAAAGAGTCAAGATTTGTAAGATCATCTAACAGTCATTGTTAGAAAGACAGACATACCTGAAAAACTCAGACTGATTTTCAGATATAGCTTTCTGTCAAATCGAAAGCAGAGACACCAAATACCCAGTTAAATAGGACCAAATGTCCTGGTTATAACCAAGCTGTGTTAAACTTATGCATAGTTCAGGGAATGCTGATGAGGAATTCAGGATTGGGAGAGAGAGAGAGGTGGTTAGTAGAAGTGGGATAAATTGCGATGGACATAAGGCATAGTTTTCCTTCCAGTTGGTGCCATTTGGTTAGAATTTTTTCTCCTATACTTGTCTTAAAAGTGCGAGTAAATGCTTTTTGAGGTCCAGCTGTGAGGATCTGGCTTGAGGTCCTGCTTTGACTGTGCAGACCCATTTCCATGCTACCCCCAGGATTGTGCTATTGTGACTGTGACTCTGTAGTGAGCAGTGTCAGAGGATGCTACTGAAATGGAAACAAAAAGACAGAGGCAGACAAAAAAGTAGTAATGGGGGAGGGGAACTAGTTGCATTTTGGGTCATGTAAGTGCAGAATTGAGATCTGAGGGGTCAGCAATTATATGACTGCTGTTTGAAGATTGTTCTCCTGGTAGGTGTCTGTTAGTTCAGTTGCTCCAGTGGGCTGAAACTCTTCGTTGTTTATAGTACTTAGTCATTATATAAAGCAGATGTATTTTATTTTCTTGAGAGATGCTGGAAACCACTCAGGAATCAAAGTATGTGTTTCTCATGAAATGTGGGGGTTATGTCAAGTCCTTGGAACTGAGGAAAGAATGCATGTTTTCTATTTTTGGGAAGTTAGTCATGCATTATTGTGACAGCAGAACTGCTTTGAGTAAAACCGTGTGAATAACTTGTTTTATCCCTTGGCAGATGATACAAGCCTAAAAGAATGTTCAGGTCAATATCTAGTGAAAATTTAACAAGTCTCTTTGGTAATTAAATATGTTTCATGTTTATGCTATTCACATTTAGCAAACATGAAAAAAGAAAGTTGGAAACAAAAGGGTAAGATCCTGGGGTTTTGTTCAGAGAACAGCACAGGGAGGAACAGAGACTTGAACGTCTTGGAAGTGCTCTCATGTCATTAAACAGCATTGGAGAATCACTTCCTCACTTTGTCATCTCAAGCATATACTAGATAAAAATAAGAGTGTTTCAAGCAGGAATTAGGAAACCTCACTGAGGCTCTTGCCTGTGGCCTGACCTGCTGCACTTTCATATTCTAATCACAGAGAATGGATGACAACACCATACTTAAAACGTGTGTTATATTTATTCCAACTGGCTTGCTTACAAGTTTCCAGTCCTAATGAATGAAGTTCACAGAAGTACTGAACATAAAGAGAGGAGGTATTTAGGGGAAGAATTTTTATTTTTTATTTTTAAATTCCTTGACACACTAAACTAAAGTACATCTGGAAGTATCAAAATGAGGAAAAAGAACCACAAAAAACCCTCAAAACCTTAAAGATTTCTCCCCCAAACTATAGACTTTGTTGGAAAATATCTTGGGGTAAACCAGGTCAATAACTATACCAGGGATGTGTGCATTTGTAAAGTGTCAGCTGCTTGAACTGGTTGTGCTGGGACTTAGCAAGTGAAAAGTTTTCTCCAACAGTTACTGTAGTTTAAGTATGAACTCACTCCATGTTTGTGAACCAAAAAACAAGGGGTGGTTAAATATTAGTTTTACTGTCACTAGAACGTGGGGAGAGGAAGAATAAGTGCAAAAACAGTGTTGACTCCTTTCTTGGATCAGCATCTTTCGTTTTTTCTCACAGTAAAGCACCAGAAAAGAAGACAATGAATCTCACTACTTTGTTAAAGATATGAGAAACAGTGGTCTCTTCCTCATGGAGATTTTTAGAGAAAACAAGTTCCAAGTCTCTCAGCCACTCAGCCTAGCTAATCCAGAATTGACTGGACTAACCAAATCCATTTTAATCCAGTTGTTTTCAGGATTGGTTGGGTTTCAAAGGGAGTATAGCATCAAGCTTTGTAAGCAGCACAAAGGTCCCTGAACACTTATTTATTGTCTTAAACATTATTTTTTACCACCTCTTCATGTCTGTGGATTCAGAAACTTTCCGCTCCTTTCTATTCCTTGATACTTCTCTGTCTTCTTCGTAGTAAAAAGGAGAGAGTTCTAGCCTTCAAGGAGATCATTGTGGTACTGTAAGGTAACAATAAACTATGTGCTTCATATGTAATTCTGTATGTGGCTCACTCTTTCTGTCACTAGATATGGAGGCACTCTGAATTCTAGCTGGATAGAGACCGGCAAGGATCACTGAAAACAGGGTTTTCAGCAATGATGGACAGAGCATAGCATATAACTTGACACAAAGCAAGGATCAAGAGGAACCTTAGGCTTGAGGTTTTGAATTTCTAGTTTTATCCAGGGTGTAAAACCAGCTTTAGTTGACGCTCACAGAAAAAAAGAAGCTTCTTGGCTTGTTCTCTAGGTGGCCACAGTGCTACTTGCTACGTATTATGGAGGAAAGCAAGAGTGATGTTTTGCTGTCAGAGAGTGTTCAATATATAACCCAGCTCTGACAAGAGCTGGCAAAGTACATCACATTCTAGCAGGGCTTTTTCTGTCCCTGCAGAAGAGGTAAAAATGACAGAAAATTTTACAGTACTCTCTCTCTGTGCTATATAAGTTCTGTATGAAACTTTCTCCATAAAGAACGCTTATGCTGTTTTGTGGTTATAGGCACGATACATAAAGGGAATGACAATGAATTTTAGCCCTCTAGATCAGTTTTAAGTATGAATGCCTTAAAATTAAAAAAAAAAAAAAAAAAGGAAAATACTTTAGTGCTAGCTTATACTATCAGAAGATGAAATCTTCAAAATGCATTCAGCTTTTAACATACGAGTTGTTAACTTGAATGATTAAAAAACCTGTAGCAACTGTAATTAAACTTTAATAATTAATAGGCAGTAAGATAAAATGACAATTTGTGTTTTGTATTTTTCCATTAAACTGTGATAAGAAACGTCTCTTCCCAAAAAATTAATCATATAGAATCACAGCCAGTACCTGCAATACACTTGTAATTCACCTCAACTGATTAAGAATGTTTATGCAAGAGCAGGACAGCAGGGAATCCATTTAGGTAAAGCACTTTGATGAATAACTGTATGCTTAAGATTAAGCTGGTATCTAAATGCTTGCTGCATCGAGACCAAAGAACATAATGAGATATTTAATGATAATCTTCAGACTAGAATCTGAGAAAGAAGCATTTGATGCAGAATGAAAGAAAGGGGTTATTTTTGATTTGCTCTTTTCCTTTCTCTCCAGCAGCTCAATTTTATTCAGTGCAAGTCACCTTGCAGTGCAGGCTGTTCTCTGCAGGGTTTGTGGAATTGTGATGCTCATGCTCTGTATCCTGATTAAAAGGCAATAGGGCCACCCAAAGTTTAAGTTAAAGTAGAATCTGATCAGTGGAAGTTATTCTGAAAGAACAGAAGACAAAGAAATAGATAAAGGATTAAGAAGAGATGAGTGAAAGAAAAAAAACAGAGAAAAGGAAGGGTGTGTCTGTGAAAAAAGAGAAATAGAGGGGTATGTGTGCATTAATGGTTATTTGGGAAGCAAAAGGATAGTTTGTAAAAGATCCCAAGAGAAAATTGTGTTTTCACAGCCAGCATTTTAGTGAACGTAATCAATGGAGATTTTCTTCCCTTCTTCCCTTTTTCACTTCTTCCCTTTCTTCCTTCCTTTTTGTGTAATACAAATAAGTTATTAATTCTACAGATGTTTTTATGAGTTTCTGGGGAATTAGAAATGAGCACATCTTGAAGAACATTATATATACATAATTGCATGGCTCTAGCAACAAAGAGGGAATCGTGTTTCTTGTTCAAAATAATATTTTTATGCCATAAGATATAGATAACAAAAAAGAATAAGAATTAAGATGATGATTTAATAGCTTTTAATCCTGGTGATTCAATAAGTGAGGTGATGTCTTGCAAGGCAAAGAATGACAACAGATTATGTTCACTGTACCTCCTGAATGGATGGACACACTTCAGTTTTTGATAGCACTTCCATGTTCATTTTTCCCATGTTACTGCATTAAATGCTGTAAAGGCAACTGAATACCAAAGGGCATTGTAATGAAAAAAAAAAAAAAAGTATAATTTATCTTGAGAGAGATGAGAAAAATTACATCTTACTATATTACACTGGGTAAATGCCTAGCAAAAATGGACTGTAACCACTGAGACCTCTGTTCAATGAAAGTCACCATCATAGTAACAGGAAATGCAGATGATTCCTGGTTTTTGTTTCTGTACCATAAGGATGGGCTATTCTAGAGAGGTTGAAATAAAAAGTCACTGGCAGAATGGCTCACTGAGGGGTAACTTTGTTGTAAATGACATATTTCGATCCTGTCAGAGGTTTATTAAGTAAATAAGACCTTGACAAGCAGGAGTGCCTATGGTATCAATCAAATTTTGAAGACAAATCCTGTATTTTGAGTTGGAAATATCCACTACCAAATGGATCTTTTCATCAGCTCAGTTCCTTCAGTGAAAAATTATGAAGAGCAACTTATGTGAATGTGTAAGATCTGTGTATATGTTCACTGTCTCACATGCGATAAGGATGGCTCCTAATTTTTCTGCTTTCCCACAACTGGAGGAGAAGGTGGGTGCATACTTTCTGCATATGACTGAAAAATGTTCAAAGGCTATCAGTTTTGTCATTAAAGCTCAATTTTCCATTCTGTCTCCACATTTTCATAGTGTTTTGCCTTTAATATGTTGCCAGAGGAGGATCATACATTGTGGATAGAACTGTAGTTGTAATCTAAAATTTTCAATATTCTGTTTGAATTTCAAGAATAAGTAAATTCTTATTATTATGAAATGTTCTGAAGTTTCTGCTTATCTCCATGAAACATATGTTTTGAGGCATGCTACATATATATATCTAAATATAAACTTGTGTATTTTTGTTAATGTTTATGTATATGGTTATTTAATGTTTTCTTCTATTTTATCCAGGAGATGTATATACAATTAACTACATGGAGTGTTCCATATCTCCTCTCAAACAGATCAAAGAGAGGATTGATTTAGGTACAAGTGGCCCACAGGGAAGAAACAGTTGAGGTGTAGTAGCTCTTTGAGGAAATATTACAGAAAACAGAATTAACATGGGCAGCCAGACATGATTTTTCACTCGTTTCATTAATATTGCAGATAAAAATAACTATGCAATTTTGATTTTCAACTCTCAACCTGAACTGTTACAGCAGTATGGGTGGTATAAAGAAGATAAATCAGATGACCTTGTTCTCCATTTATGATGGTCAAAAATACACATTTAAAGCAAAAAAACATTCAAGTGAATCACACTTTGGAATTAATTGTATCAGATAAGCTAAAGAGAGACTGGTATACAGCATGCTTACAAATTTTGAGATTCTGATCAGCCACATTTGTTTAGGAGACAGGTTTTTTTTTTCACACGGGATGTCTCCATTTGCTGCATTATCTCGAACAAAGAACAAGATCTGAACTTTTTTAGAAGACGGAAATGTAAACTCAGTAGGGAACATTTATTCCTATTCAGAATGATTTGGTTGGCTCATGCCCTGAAGAATGATGGCTTGTATTAAATAACAGTAATTAGTTACAGCAAATCATTATCTTTTAAAAAGAAATACCTTTTCTTGCAAGACGAGCATCCAATACATAACCAGTCTGACAGCAGACCTTAAAACAAATTGAGGTCAAATCATGTTATATGCTTGGAAAATTTGGTTTATGGAATACAAGCAAAAGATTCTATTTTTTCCTCTTAAACAAAAATGTGTATCAGACAGTAACGTAGTTCTTGACACAGGTCAGAAATGTATGTCACAGACAGACTGGATGTTCCATTGTACAGCCATTCCTATTCCATTGGTTGCAGCATTTGATTTTTTTGTTCAAATGACATTATGAAACAGGTATTCGTTTTGAGAAATTACTAACAATAGGTGCGTTTTGTTATGTTTTCTAACAAAAACACAGGAGAGTGAGAATGGCAGCAGGGTAGGGGATTGTTACAGCTGAAGTAATCCTTACTTGCAAATTTCTTCTGCCTTTTGATCTGTCAGCAAGTCCCTCTTCACAGCAGATGCAATTTCCAATACGTTTACAGCAACAGAGATTTCTGCAGAAGTTGAAAATGAGCAGTACTGACAGTCTAATCTGTGAAGTTGAAGAGAGATGTCTTGGAAATTTGGGGCCCAAATGGTACTAATAAAAAGAAACATTGAAAAAATTACAAGAATATTTAATTTACAAGTATCTTTGTGAGTATGTAAAATGTATAGTAAATAGAATTTTGGGCAAAGCTCTTGGAACTAAGATAGATATTTTCTTTTTAGTATCATAGCAAACTACCCACCCAATAAACTCCCCAGCCTCTGTTCTAAGAAGCTCGAGAGTTTACCAGAACATCAGAACACAGCAGATCTGTAGAAAATTCAGATCTGCTATTAGCAGCAGCAAAATGCGGTATGTCTTATTGAAACTGTGCAAACACCCACACACATAACAATCTGGTTTTGACTTTTACCACCGATTATTTTCCTCTCAAAATCAAGATGTTACGTTCACATCAATAAAGAACATCTTTCATGATTTGATGCTCCAGACTCAGAGCTGAAGTTGTAGATTTCTCCTCCTTCTCCCCTCCTATCTAATGTTTTTTCTCTCCTCTTCATCCTCCAAAAAGAAAAATGAGGCTTGATGGAAAGTATAGTTGTTGTTGCTTTTTTTTTTTTTTTTTTTTTTTTTTTGTAGGAACTGTCTGTTAGGGCCATGGAGAAGATTGCCCAGGACACCCGGAGGCATTATTTTATTCCAGTCAGCTACAAGGTATGGTTTTTAAAGCATTCATAATAAAAAGTGCAAGAACTGGACACTCTCATTCCAGTTGTGATCAATGTATAGTTGTGTAATTATAAAGTAGAATACAATTGAAATTTTATTTAAAAAACAGCTTTCTTAATGGGAAACACATTGAAACCAGTTCTCATTCAGAACTGAATGAATAAAACAAAGGAAGACTGACACCATGGCTGAAACCTTCAACTGACTGTATATTTGATATGTATAAATAATGTAAAGTTGCCATAGAAAGCAGTCTGCGGGATTTCTGAAACATCAGTTATTGTCAAGTGCTGAAAAGTACTTCAGGTTTCCTTTTTCATAGGGACCCAAAGCAAATTCTCATGAGATTTTATCAAAGAAAAGGCAGAATTACTTCTGAAATGCTTCTGAATTCTCATTAAGTTTGTAATACTTGCACAGTATGCAACATCTGCACTCTTCCTTTTTCCCCCAAAGAATAAGTACCACATGCAAGATGGAATACTAATTGATTTTTTCCTTTATGCATTTTTAGTAATGCAAGTCACTTGAGGGAAAAACTTAATTGCAGTGGCACAGCATCCACAGATTCTGAATAGGCAGTGTATAATGAATGATTAAATGTGAGGTCTCACTGCTATGGCAGAAAATTGAACAAACCTAATGATATCAATGGCTCTTTCATTTTTGCAGATTTCTAATGATTAAATTAAAATGGTGAGCCAAAAATTTCTCCAGCATAAAAACCACTTAAGAGTTCTTGTTATATGGAAGTGAAACAGAAGTTCTGATTTCCAATCTGTTTGAAGTCCAGTAACCTCCAGAGTGTGACAGTAGCAGTGATGCTCCCAGCTACCTTGAAGCTGATCTATCTGCTGACAACCCAAGAAGCAAGAAGCCTTTTCTCTCCAAAGGTCTCTAAGATCCAAAGGGGCTTCGCAATGGGTTTGTTACCAGTGTAGCAGGGGTACATGCAGAGAAGAAACTCTACAATGTTTCTGTGGCTTAAAAAGAAATTACAGCTCATGGTGCTATTTAAGAAACCTGCCCAGTGATATCGCTGCGAGTGCAGGTGTAAGGAGATTCCATATGGATGTTAGACCCATTCAGAGCTCTTTCATTATAAACAACAGTTTCTATGGTCCTAGGAAGATTTTACACTTGAAAGAACCCACATTTTTTTCTTCTGGCCATTTCTCTACCACTGCTTACTCAAATCAGTGTAGCTGAGGTCATTTTTTATTTCTTGTCTGAGGTTGTCAAATTTATTTTCAGACTTGTCAAGTTCAGCCTTTGTTTTTTCCCTCTGTGCTAAGGGGACATTTAGTATAAGAGTGCTTCTGTTGGCATTTCTTCTTCTGTCCCCCTTTTGACATACTGCTTTTTGTGCCACATACTGCTCCGTGACTGCTTCTGGTTCATCTTAAATCACAGACTATTTTCTTTCTCTTCTTCATTGTCTGTCTTACAACCCCTAATGCAACCTTCAGTCTCCCTGCAGAAAAGCAGATATTGATGGTATTTGGTTTGCAATTCTTGTTTCATCTGAAGTGAACTCAATAATTTGATCAGAATACCTTGAAAAGAAAATTATGCAATTCTACATCAGGATTTGGGAAAAGAGTGGTAACATTTCTTACCAGTAGTAAAATGCTTCTGGTGGTACACTCTGTATCATAAAAACCATCTCATCAGCTCTGATGGCTTTTGAAAAACAAAAGCCAAGCATAGCATTAAGGTAGATTGAAATAAAAATATTTTCAAGCGATACACTGTGGAATGGAGAATAGATTAATCCCACAAGGGCACAATTTCATTACTTATTAATCCCATAATTTACTTAAATTAATAGCTTACCTATAGTCAGATATCTGTTCTTTCACTGATCAGCAACTCATGATTCAGTTTTGTCATAGTGCAAACCATTCTGGGGGGCTCACTACCAGGAGTTAAGCTGCTATAGATAAAATCAGCCATAGGTAAAATTTAAAATGTATTTATATTTTATTTGTTTTATTTAATGTATTTTATATTTATGCAGTATAAAATAAGTATAAAATGTAATAAATAAATATAAAAGCCAAAAGATTAGGAAGTAGAATGTATAAAAACTAAATGGAAATTTGTAGAAATTTGTTTCAGTGGTATGGATCTGAATATAGTTTTTAAAACTATGTCCTGTTGGGAATTCCATATTTTAAGAATGAATGTAGGAACTGCTAAGTCATTCTAAAATCATACTCTCTTTACTGAACAGGTAAAGAATCAAAAGTCAAGGAAGTGGATTCAAAACACCTCCTTGCTTTTGGCATAAGCTCTATGATATCATGTCTGAAGCAGGGCTTAGAGACTGCCACATGGCACACGTTTATAGCAGCACTGATCTTATTTGAATTAGTAAACAACCTGTCTAAATTGTTTTTCTACTGAATTCATGGTACTTATTATAGTAACTGATACAGTAATTCACGGTACTGATTAAAGTAATAGCTACACCACTGTAAATAGCTTCCTATCCATCTACTTGCAGATGAGTTCACAGATTGATCTGTAAAGTTACATCGTCCCATGCTTGCTTGTTTCTATGCAGTTATTGATTTGTTGTATTTTCACTGGGAAGCCTCCAGCACACCTGTGGCTTTTATAGCACGTGGTGCTAACCAGGGAAGCACTGCTCACTCACTCAGGCTTCTGCCAGGTGCAGTGGCTCAGATCTTCAAAATCTGGAGTAAGTTCTGTCACACAAAGCTGATAACAGCCTTTTTCTAATGGTCTGTCATTTTTCCATCCTTAAGTTGACTGTATCTGCATGCTTTCCAGATACACACAGGCACATCTCTCAAAAAAAGGGGTATGGATCACCATGAGCTGAGTGTGTGGTTGTCTCAAACCATGCTCTTGGAACAGGTACATCGAGAACCCATTTATGGATGCTGTTTTATTTCACATCTTTGTCAAAAGAAAGGCTATTCAGTCTGAGCACGTTTTGCCAAGAGAATTCTGGATTGTCTAGAATTTTTACACATCTTTCAGCATAATTAAGGATCAAATACACATTCAGATGCATCCTATGGATTTGTGTTTTTCCCTGGAATTTGCTGTTTTCCCGTATGGTCATTTCGGCCATAATTCTCTTCTTGGAGTATACAGTACGTAATTAAAAGTGTAGATAACAGAAAGCTCACATCCAATTTAGATTCACTTGGAAACAATCATGGCCAGACACCTTCCTTATGTTCAAAAAATCTCCAAAGAGACCTGATGTAATAAAAATATTTTCAGTAAGGAAATTGGAAGGAGCATCACACTTGGAAATGAATAATTTTCTGGTTTAAAATATATATATTTAGGTTTCCATGCTGCCATCAGCTTCTTCCTCCCTTCCATTTTGTTCTGCGCTTCTGTGGAATAAAAATGTGCCAATAATTTCACAGTGAGCATCTTAAAACTTCCTCCTGTGAGAGCCTGCTGGAGGGTTGGGTTTCCACAAGTCTCTCCCGGGGTGTTTGCCTTGAGATGGAAGGGGTTTCTGTTTTGTTGTCCTACTTGCTCATGTGTAGAATCTCCCCAGGGTCTCTGGCAGTCATTTTGCAGTTTTACCAACTTGGCAATTGACTTTTCTTACTAACCCAGGGCAAGGACAACCACAGTTCCACAGCAGATAAAAAGCCATGTGCAGATCCACATGCTCATGAGCTGTGTCACTCCTATATTTCTGCTTGTACAGGACTCTAATGGACGGGGTATATATATGACAAAACTTTGCTGTTGCTTTGGTCTGTCTATTTCCAGGAATACAATCCAAAACTGTGTGAGAACTGATTGGCGCTGTAATTTGCATGAACATAAGGGCACATTTTTATACCTTAAAATTTAGAAAAATGTGGTGAGTGGATGGTCTTCAGATGGATGCTCCGGAGCAACCCTTTCACATCCAGAAACAGTCTCCCTCCTCAGTTCCATTTCAGCTGTATGGGCTGGTGGCAACCACTGCTTAGTGTGTGCCAGCAGCCTTTTCTTTGCCATGGCAAAGGCCCAACACACTAGTGAAAATGAGACAGTCACAACTGTACTTGAAGGTGCTAAGCCAAACATCTTCCATTTCTGGAGGGACAAAGTATATCTTTCCCAAGTTGTTCCCTAGGGAAAGCAATCCACTGGTATTCGTGGGGAAAACTGCAGTTGTTAAGGCCTATTTCAACAGAGGCAGCAGTTAGTAGTAGTAGCACTAAGTATTTACATAATCACTTGTGTTACCTGTATTGAAGAATTTTTTAATCTGGACATGGGAAAAGGCACAACCAAGTCTGATAATTACACTGATTAACTCTGTTTCCAAGACACTGAGATCAAACACGCGTCAGGGTATTACAAGTGCATTTGATGTTGTATCAAATTAAATCGAGCAGTGGGGTGGTTCTTTGTTTTCACAGACGTACTACCACTTATTTCTGCTTTGGTTGTCTGCAGGCTATATCTGTGGGTAAATGCCATAAAATAAAATTGCAGTGGTACACTTGTGAAATGGAAATCAATCAGGATGATAAACCCACTATTCTTGATTCACCCTGATTCTTTATATTTTTTTTTCCTTAGATGGTTGTAACCGTATAACTGAGACTGTATAATATAACGTGGAGTTTAAGCGTCTATAATGTCTGTCTTAGTTTCAGCTAGGACAGAATTGTTTTCCTTCAGCATGTCTGAGAAGATGCTATGGTTCGGTTTTAGGAGAAAAACAACATTGATAACACCAGCATATCTAGTTGCTGCTAAGCAGTGCTATACAGAGCCAAGAACATACAGTATTCCCTACAGTCCTGCCAATGAGGGGTGAGCCCAAGATGCTGGGAGCAAAGGCATGAGCCAACTACCACGTAAGGCTAGAACTACCTGTCAACCACAGCACATCAGAGAAGCAAAACCAGCCAAGCAACCCCAGAATGTGCAAGAAGATCAGGTTCAAAACAAGACGAGGAGGGATAAAGCCTTCGGGGATAGCAATATGCCCCATTCATGCCATAAAACCAAAAAAGTGTCCAAATATTGTATAACACCATGGCAAACACCTAAAGGGAACAGAATCCAGCTCAAGAGTTTCTGCAAGACAGGCATTAAATTTGCCTCACAAAGTACATCTGAGCCTGCTTTACAGACACAAGACATGGGGACAGATAAAGGGAAGAGCTCTGCCACAGCTGTGTGCACACCTCAGTGAAAACAAAGGACACCAAAAAGTCCAGTTCAGCAGGCAGATTTTTCCTCATGCTTACAGGAAAAAAAGAAATGCACGACAGGAAGTAAACGCGGTAACAAAGCCGAATAGAAAAAAAAACCTAAGGACATAAAATTAAAATACAATCAGGACCACAAGTGAAAATAGGATATCATTTGCACAACAACAAGCAAACAAATTTTATTATGAGGGACCACGCAAGACAATAAGGAACAAATTTGACTTCGGAAAAAAAGAAAATTTATGACAAGAGCCCAAGTATAAGCCAGAAACCTAAAGGGAAACAGCAGCCTCTACTTCATGGCAGTTGCAAACAGGATCCACTTGCAATTTCATTCTTCTGCAGTAGCTCCTGAAAAATGCAGGGTGCCATTAGACCTGAGGGGCAACTACCCGTCCACCCAAAAAAAAACCAAAAAAAAAACACCCAGGTAAACCAACAGCCCGCCAGAGCTCGGCATGCGACCACCCCACCGCAGGAGACCTTGCATCTCCCTTCACCCCAATTCTTCCCAGCAAAAGCCACTGAGAGCAGCTTTACACACCGTGCTCGTGCGCTGCGGAGCTCCAGCCGGTGCCGCGGAGGGTCACGGAGGCGGGCAGACTGGGCAAATGGAGCTGGGCACACAAAACAGCAGCGGCCAAAGGGTCAACTTCCCTGCTTACAGGGGTCCCCTGACACTGCCTCCATTGCAAAGGGCCTGGGACTCCAAGGCACGGCCAATCCCTGACTTACAGGGCAGCCCTGGTCCGCAGGCTGAGGGACGCTCCTTCTCCCCCATCCTGGTATACGCAGGCTGCCAACAGAGCACAAAGGCTCCTGCACCCAGACCCTGATTACAGGGGGGGCAACAACACCCACGGAGCCACAGAGCTCGGTTTCCCCCCCAGCAGCAGGAACGAC